>JAVJIF010022132.1:0-65347 GCA_038442645.1 Agave tequilana
GTTTTCGAGCCCTGCGTCTTGGCATGCGATAACGCTGAGACGTGGACTTCGAGCCCTGCGTCTTGGCATTGCGATGACGCTGAAACGCGGGCTTCGAGCCTGCTTCTTGGCTTTGCGATGATGTTGAGACGCGGCTTCGAGCCCTGCGTCGTGGCATTGCGATGACGCTGGGACGCGGGCTTCGAGCCCTGCATCTTGGCTTTGCGCTGATGTTGAGATGCGGTTTTCGAGCCTTGCGTCTTAGCATTGGGTCAACGATTTTTATCAGCCTTGCGTCTGAAATATGGACTCTGTTATCTAATGACTTGTCTTCAATGATTTTTAGACAGCCTACAAAAGTCGCAAGCACTGAACTGACACTATTTGCGAAGCCCACGAGATTTTTTTGGTGTTTGATTTTTGTCAACCAAACACACGTTAAAGAAATGCTGCTAGGTCCACCGAAGGTAGAAGTCATTTTCCAATCAGGTTCCATGGATACAAACAAACCCTATGTGAAAGCCTCATTTTGGGAGGGAGAGAATCGGTGTAAATAACACTAGCTCTTATTAAAATACATAACTAGTCATGACTCTTACACTATTAACTCTTGTCGGCAAACAAGACCCGAAAGCTTTTAAGCAGTGTTTTTCTAAAAGATGGCCCAAAAGGTCAATTGGATACGAAACTGGATTATTCTTTAAATTTTGTTAAATTAGCAAGAACTTCGTCCATCTTATTGTAAGGAAGGCAATGCTGCTAACCAAAAAAGTAATATTGATTATAAGAAAGGAAATAATATTTTGAAAAAATTTTAGTGATGAATATAGCAAATTATGCTAATTTGAAATTGATAAGTAGGTGAAAGAGAAGAGAGGTGTAGACAGTAAAAAAAATAAGTGTGAGTAGAATTTCTTTTGTATTTTTATTTAGGGGATGTTTGGATTGGAAAAGAATTTAAGAAAACTGACAGTGATAGTAAGGCTCATTGTAATATCGCGTTATCAGGATACGTACCCAGATACGTATCCTGAATTCTTTGACCGTTTTGTTTCAATTTTATTATAGTATTTGTATTTAAGTTGTGATTGCTTATGTTATTACGTATCGGATCTGGATTCTCAGACCTAGAGTAAGCCCTGACCCGGACGGGAGCCTGATACCAGCCTGTAGCCCGAATTGACCTTTCTGGTAGTCTGATTTGATCAATTTAGTTTCAGACATTGTTTTTCTAATATTTTAGATTTTTTATGATTTTTTGAAATTTTTCAGAATTTTTCTGCAAAATCTCCAAAATCGGTGTCGGTCGGCGTCGCTGACTGATTCCCATTCCCAAATTTTTAGTTTTCAAACGGGATTAGATTTTCAAAAAACGACTTTCACATTACTCTTAGAATTTTATTTTCTACCTAAAAATATTTTTTAGATTTTTTCTAATTTATCAAAAATTTCACCGATTCTGATGTCGGCCGGTATCGCTGGAAGATTTAGGATTTTTAATTTGAAAATTATATTCAATTTCTCAATCTGATTTCACTGAATATCTTAAAATAATATTTTCTATTTTTAAAATTTTTGAAACGTTCTGAAACAGTCAAATTTTTTGCCTTATTATAATAATAATATTTTTAACGACGATTTCTTTTCTTACTTTTTCCTTCTCTATTCCCCTACTTTGAACTTTTAGAAATTTTAATAAATAAATTATTTAATAATAAATTTTTTTTACTATTTTATTTTTTCCTTATTTTTTCCTTTTTCTTTAATTTCTTTCTTTTCTTTCTCCCCCATTGACTTCCTCCCCTGCCACTGCTCCCCGCCGCCTGCCACCTGCAGCCCTCTCTCCCCCCCCAAAAAAAATCATCATTTCTTTTCCCTCCTTCTCTATTTAACCTCCATTTTTCCTTTTCCTTTTCATTTCAAATCCAAAAATCAAAACTTCATCTCCTTCAAAACAACCCACTTCATCCTCTCTATGGCCGCCGCCTCCGCCATCACCGCCGCCGCCGCTGGCCACCCCTAGGCAGGCCAACCACCTCCCCCACACCTCCTCTCCACTCCACCACCTCCTTCCACCTCCAACAACCTCCACCATCTCCAATTTCAACATAACCCACCACCACAACCACCCTTTCTCCTCCAAAATTCACCACCACCTCCATCAAATTCTCTACTCTAACCATCCCATCATCACCTCCTCCTCCTCCTCTAACTCCCCACCACCTCCAACCATTACCACAACAATCACAATCACCCACCACCATCAACCACCACCACCACCCACTTCACCAACCAACATCAACCAACAACACCAACTCCACCTCCCTCCTTCCCCCTAGGCCGCGCGCGCGCCTCCCCTCCCGGCGGCGCCGCGCCGGCGGTGGCTGACGGCCAACCCTCCCCCTCCTTTTCTTTTTCCTTCTTTTCTTCCTTCTTTCATTCTTTCTTTCTTTCATTTCATTTCTTTTCTCTTTCCTTTCCCTAAATAAACCTACTTTTCCACATCCCTAAAATACCCATCCCTTCATTCCCAATTTACTTCTCCATATTACAACCATAACCCCTCCCCTTTTAATTCCTATTCCTTTTCTAAAAATACCATATTTTCTCTCTCTCTTTCCTACAACTTTCTCTCTCCTCTCTCATCCCTCTCTAATATTTATATATATATATATATATATTCATATTTATATATTTTAATATATGTATATGGGCTAGTGGCTTGCTCGCACGGATTAGCGGATTTCTCGAACTTTTCTCGGTATTTTCATTCCGGTGATAGGCGAGTACATTTCTTTTAAATTTCTTGCTTTATTACCATCAATTCATGTCTAATAATTATTATATGGCTTTTAATACATAATGTCTCTTTATGCAAGTTGGTTGTGTTATATAAATGATTTCTAAAATTTATCATGTTTTATAAATAGCTTCCGGCCATTATTATACCTTGTCAAACCGGTATTATACGGGTATGCCTAGATCTGCTCCCGCTTTACTCGGCTTAGCATAGCTAATTAAAAGATAAATTTATTATTATTATAAAAATGATTATGAAGAGTTTATACCGTTCTCCTGTACCTTATTATGTGACCGATTGATACCCGATATTTGATGTTGTAACTCTCACCGACATATATACACCTGATACTTGGCCTGCTATATTTAACACATGATACCCGACACGGTACTTGTCATACTATATTTGACATATGATACCCAACACCTGTACTTGCCATGCTATATTTGACATATGATACCCGACACCGGTACTTGCCATGCTATACTTATTATTTGATATCTGATACCGGTACTTGCCATGCTATGCTTATTGCTTGATATCTGACACCGGTACTTGACATGCTATACTTATCGCCTGTTGCCTGACACCTGATATAATAACACTTGACACTTGACATGCTATCACCTAGTACTGGTACACTTGACCTGATATTGTGGCACCTGTATTATTTTACATATTCATGACTATTACTTTTACGGGACTTGGCATGATTATTATACTGTTAACAGATGTTTGGTACTCTTGAACTCCTGTACTCCTGAACTCCTGAACTCATGTACTCCTGAATTTTTGTACTCCTGAACCCCTGAAAAAGGGTGACTTCTGATATTATACTCCTGTTAATTCCCGTGTTGGATAATCATGGTTATACTGTATACACTTGTGGATATTATCTTTGGGCAATTCATATATATAATAAAAATACTCAACTTACACTGGGGTGGGGGAAACTGATGGAAACCGGTATGATGTCATATTTATAATGGTGATATTTCTGAAGTGCCGTGTGGGGCGCGTAATGATAAGTCCAGGAAGCAGTAGCCTGAATCTGAAGTGTCGTGTGGGGCGCGTAATGATAAGTTCCCGAAAGCAGTAGCCTATATCTGAAATGTCGTGTGGGGCGCGTAATGATAAGTCCCCAGAAGCAGTATCCTCTCCTGAGCTAGTCCCAGGCAGAGACGGGACCCACTATAAATATGAGCCATCAGATTTATCAGTTTTCAAATAATAACTCGTCTTATTCATAAG
Source organism: Agave tequilana (assembly GCA_038442645.1). Lineage (NCBI taxonomy): Eukaryota > Viridiplantae > Streptophyta > Magnoliopsida > Asparagales > Asparagaceae > Agave > Agave tequilana. The sequence continues at coordinate 4,031 of JAVJIF010022132.1, forward strand.
TGGATGTATGTGTGCCGGTAGCACATACAAAAGCATACGAATCGGATGAATAACATAAGAGAACCAAACAGTAATAAGGTTAGGAACGTGTGATATTTGGTCTCTCCTTTGTTCGGGTCCTGGTAGTCACATATCAGACCGGGTAAGTTCTACAGAGTGTGAACTCTAGTATGGACTATCGGTGATGTGAGGCACTGGTAGGGAGGCGATTGAAATATCAAATGGTACTGATTGTTATTATTGGATAAATTAAAATGCAACACCTTTATATTCTAGTTATAGTATTATGCCCTAGTTAACACCTTACTTTATGACATATGGTGATTACTTTAGACACACTATAGTTCTGTTACTCTTAGGGCAACTCAAGTTGTATAAACTCAGACGATGGCGACATGAGAAATGTGGTATATAGATGAGGGTTTCCTTATTTGGATTATCCCCTTGACGTATCAGTTCCGTGAATCCATAACTCTGAGCTTGTACAACTAGTTTTGTCTATACTTATTTTTATCACATGTTTAACTTATATACCTATGCTCTTTATACTGCCTTCTATGTATGTTTTCAGTTTCACATTCATCGATATACATGATTTACTGTCACTCTTTTAATTTACCTTATGTTATTTGTTATTACTTGTACCTGCATACTTAGACCACATCACTTGATCATGCACACGTGTACCTATTATGCACGTCATTTGGCTTTATATATGTACTCGCAGGGTTGCGTCTGACAACCCTAGATTCTCATGTCCAGATCCTAGAGATTGGAGCTTTGTGACCTTGTTATAGCTGATCAGAGTGCGCAGTGGATCCTTCCGTGACGTTCGGAGTGCAGCAGAAGTTTGGATCATCGCCGCAGCTCTTCCTCCCAGTTCTTCTCCTGTTTGGTTCTCGAGACCTCTCTTACTGCTCGTGAGCATCTCTCAGCTTTGTATATCTCTTCATGTATTGTACTTTTATATTATTCTGGTGACGTAATATTGCTGTAATATTGTATCACTCTCTGTGATAACTATGTACTTGTACTTTTCTGTTAGAATGTATATTACCACTGTGCTTCCGCACTCTGTTTCTTGCATGTACTGATGCTTAGCGTATATACGTGAGGGTATCTCTGACCTGCGTATATATATCGCAGTGACGTCTCCGTACCCGCCGGATCGGGGCGTCACACTCATGAATCTGTTTTCTTTAAAAAAAATTGTGGTGGCCCCATGCTGTCAATTTTTCACCTAAAATTCAGATATTTTGTAGTGAAAACTGCTGCCAAGCCTACATTGTTTGCGAAGCGCACGAGAATTTTTTGGTGTTTGATTTTTGTCAACCAAACACACGTTAAAGAAATGCTGTTGGGCCCACCGAAGGTATACCTCTAAGTCATTTTCCAGTCAGTTTCCATGGATACAAACAAACCCTATGTGAAAGCCTCATTTTGGGAAGGAGAGAATGGGTGTAAATAACACTAGCTCATTGCAGGTGTTATCAGATGTTAAGACCACCTCTTAAAACACATAACTAGTCGTGACTCTTACACTATTAACTCTTGTCGACAACAAGACCCGAAAGCTTTTAGGTAGTGTTTTTCTAAAAGATAGGCCCAAAAGGTCAATTGGAGACGAAACTGGATTATTCTTTAAATTTTGTTAAATTAGCAAGAACTTCGTCCATCTTATTGTAAGGAAGTAAATGCTGCTAACTAAAAAAGTAATACTGATTATAATAAAGAAATGATATTTTGAAAAATTTTAGTGATGAATATAGCAATTATGCCAATTTGAAATTGATAAGTAGGTGAAAAGAGAAAGCGAGTGTAGACAGTAAAAAAAATGAGTGTAGGTAGAATTTTCTTTTGTATTTTTATTTAGGGGATGTTTGGATTGGAAAAGGATTTGAGAAAGCTAACAGTGATAGTGGGGCTTACAAAATCAGTTTTTTTTTTTTTTAATTATGGCTGGCCCCAAGTTGTCAATTTTTCACCTAAAATTTAGATATTTTGTAGTAAAAGCTGCAACTACTGAACCGACACTGTTTGCCAAGTGTTTGATTTTTATCAACCAAACACATGTTAAAGAAATGCTGCGGGGCCCACCAAGGTAGACCTCCAAGTCATTTTCCAGTCAGTTTCCATGGATACAAACAATCCTATGTGAAAGCTCGTTTTGGAGGGAGAGAATGGGTGTAAATAACAATAGCTCATCGCAGGTTTATCAGGTGTTAAGACCACCTCTTAAAGACTCTGCGGTACTGTCTGCCACCCTAGGCTCTTGGAGCCGAAAAGAGGAACTCTTCATACTTTGTCTGTCGAATACACGACAAGTGACTCACCGTTTTTTCCCATAAAGGTGACGTCACCTTGCCACACAATTTGGTCATCAGTGGAGAAGTAGTCCCAGCGGAGTTGCCATCTTTTGTTTGCCTCGAAAAATTGAAATATGAATTGTAAAATTTTCTTGAATCATGAAGATTATAACAATTTTAAAATTTCAGTTACAGAGGGAGAAGATATTCAAGCTCAAATCTCCTCTTTGTTTAATGTTGGGGTTCTTTGTGTAGTAGTGGAAAGTGAATCTTATTTTCCGTTGACCAGGTGAACGTCAATACTCTCCAGAAATCTTCTTCTTGGATCACGGATGGAGTAACACAGCTCCTATCCAATGAAATCTCAAAGAGACTTGAACAAAACTTTAAAACTCAGCAAGTTGGTGTAGAAGAATTGAACTCTTTCTCTGTCTTCCTTACTGGAAAATTCCCGACTTGAAAATTCCTACCTCCTCCAAAAATCCTCCTTCTTTCAATAGCAAGCTGAGCTATTTATAGGAGTTTTAGGGATAAAACTGTCTCCTAAAAACCCTCCATAATGGGAATTAACTCCCCTCATTACGTGGGCAGTAACTGACCCAGTAATGAGGGCAGTTATAACTGAGACGCGAGCTCTCATACATTGAAACATGGGCTTTGAGTTCTGCGTTTAGCCATTGCAATGTTGTTGATGCGGGCCTCGAGCCTTGCTGAGACGCGGGCTTCGGGCTCTGCTGAGAAGCGGGCTTCAGGCCCTGCATCTTGGCTTTGTAATGATGTTGAGACGCGAGTTTCGAGCCTTGCGTCTTGGCATTACGATGACGCTGAGACGCGGACTTCGAGCCCTGCGTCTTGGCATTGCGATGACGCTGACACGCGGGCTTCGAGCCCTGCGTCTTGGCTTTGTGATGATGTTGAGACGCGGGCTTCGAGCCCTACGTCTTGGCATTGCGATGACGCTGAGACGCGGGCTCAAGCCCTGCATCTTGGCTTTGCGATGATGTTGATACGCCGGTTTTGAGCCCTGTGTCTTGGCATTGCGATGACGCTGAGATGCGGGCTTCGAGCCCTGCGTCTTGGCTTGCACTGATATTGAGATGCGGGTTTTGAGCCCTACTTTTTGACATTGGATCATGATTTTTATCAGTCTTGTGTCTGAAGTATGGACTCTGCTATCTGATGACTTGTCTTCAATGATTTTTTAGACAGCCTACAAAAGCTGCAGCCACTGAACTGACACTATTTGCGAAGCCCACGAGATTTTTTTGGTGTTTGATTTTTGTCAACCAAACACACATTAAGAAATGATGCTGGTCCCACCGAAGTAGAAGTCATTTTCCAACCAGGTTCCATGGATACACACAAACCCTATGTGAAGCCTCGTTTTGGAGGGAAGAATCGGTGTAAATAACACTAGCTCATTGTAGGTATTATCAGGTGTTAGGACACCTCTTAAAAATACAGAACTAGTCATGACTCTTACACTATTAACTCTTGTCGGCAAACAAGACCCGAAAGCTTTTAGGCATGTTTTTCTAAAAGATGGGCCCAAAAGGTCAATTGGATACGAAACTGGTTATTCTTTAAATTTTTTAAATTAGCAAGAACTTCGTCCATCTTATTGTAAGGAAGGCAATGCAGCTAACCAAAAAGTAATACTGATTATAAGAAAGGAATGATATTTTGAAAAAATTTAGTGATGAATATGCAAATTATGCTAATTTGAAATTGATAAGTAGGTGAAAAGAGAGAGCGGGCGTAACAGTAAAAAAAATGAGTGTGAGTAGAATTTTCCTTTGTATTTTTATTTAGGGGATGTTTGATTGGAAAAGAATTTGAGAAAACTGACAGTGATAGCAAGGCTCATGAAATCCGTTTTCTTTAAAAAAAAATTGTGGTGGGCCCCATGCTGTCAATTTTTCACCTAAAATTAAGATATTTTGTAGTGAAACTGCTGTCACTGAACCTACATTGTTTGTAAAGCCCACGAGATTTTTTTTTGAGTTTGATTTTTGTCAACCAAACACGTTAAAGAAATGATGCTGGGCCCACCGAAGGTAGACCTCCAGGTCATTTTCCAGTCAGTTTTCAATGATACAAACAAACCCTATGTGAAAGCCTCATTTTGGAGGGAGAGAATGGGTGTAAATAACACTAGCTCATCGCAGGTGTTATCAGGTGTTAAGACCACCTCTTAAAAACACATAACTAGTCGTGACTCTTACACTATTAACTCTTGTCGACAAACAAGAGCCGAAAGCTTTTAGGCAGTGTTTTTTCTAAAAAATGGGCCCAAAAGCTCAATTGGAGACGAAACTAGATTATTCTTTAAATTTTGTTAATTAGCAACAACTTCGTCCATCTTGTAAGGAAGTAAATGTTGCTAATCAAAAAAGTAATACTGATTATGTAACGGTCCCAGTTTAACAATCCTCAATTTACATAACATACACTTAATAAACCGATAAATCAAATCATTCCCTTATTTCTTAAAAATTTCAGCAGCACTTCATTTGTAATTACTGGTCGATATAATATCCAATACAGATATGATAATTTCGGTTAACATCAGCCTACTTATTCTCATTCCAACCATATAACTGAATTCAAAAGCATCCACAAGATCGTGAAAGTATTTCGGCTTGACATCGCCTGCTTATGTAAAAACATAACAACATAAACTCTAGAGTTTCTTTCTATTCTCCATAGAGTCTCAGAAATGATAACTTTCAACTTCACATGGCATCATGTTGAAAAAATACACTTCCTATCACTACAACCCAATACAAGATATCTCGAATGTCCATTTGAAATGAAACTACTACAAGGTTCTCCATATATATGTATATACAAGATTAATGGTCTATCCCAAGACCCACATGTATCATTCACAAACCAAGTGTTCCCAAAATACAGGAGTTGGATTGATTCAGAACGAACCCTGCACAGCATAGCCTAACCTCTGCCTCCAAGCAACCTGCAATATATCAGTCTGTGGGAGGGTGAGCTCGACAGCTCAGTGAGTGAGGTAGGATAATCAAGAAAAGATAATATCTCAACAAGAGTATGAATATACACGCAATAAAAGGAATCTGAAACAGTAAGAAGACAAGAATCGGAGGCATCCGATAGTTTGATAATCAAGGTCTCAGCCTCTACAATTCTGAGGACGATCAGACTCTTCTGATTGTATTCCCCAATTTCTTTATTGAATTTTCATCTTTATGTATGATAAGTTCTATGAGTTACATACCAAACTCTCTCGCCTTAAGTGTACATAGTGTGTATTACTCACGTGCCTAGTATTCCATGCTATAATATACCAACCACCAAAGTTATGCCATAGACCTAGTTTATGCATTCAAATAACACTTACATCACAAGCCATAATTATATAACATATAATCACATCATATTTCTCATAATGCAATGACGCATCACACTTCAAGTAATGCCTGATTCACATGCACACTTTTACCCAATATATGGTATTCATTTCAATGAACTAAACGTGTATTCTGATGGTTTCATTGTCATATACAACGACACATCCATCATACCCCCAGTGTCACACACACACACACATACACATTTGTATCACACATAACCATTCATTATCATCATTTGTAAGGATGCAATTAAATGTATATCATAGCACCGTCTTCGCACTCCCCCGTGCCATACGGGTCCCTTCCTCCCAATATGATATTATAGCATGTATATACAACAATAACACCGTCTTCCCCCCTCCTACGGTTCTCGCACGGCCCCTTCCTCCAATATATATATATATATAATATATATATATATATATATATATATATATATATATATATATTAATATATAATATATATATATATAATATATATATATATACAACAATCCCACCGTCTTCCCCCTCCTACCGGCTCCCGCCCGGCCCCTTTCTCCATAACACAATGTGTACATATATAACAACACAATAACCAACGCATCCAGTTTCATAAGATTCATATATCATGCACATCAATCCCTTACAAAAGCAATCATACTCACAATTAATGTTTATCTGTTAGATTGCATCATTACAGGAATATTCACACCAATTAATTAATCAGAACATGCCACTCAATTACATTAAGTACATAAATCAAGTGATATACACCCATCATATTCATATCAATCATAATGATTCTTATTCAGTGAGACACATGCCAATGCCCTTGTACACCATATTTCAAAATTCTACATTAAATGCAACACTTATTACACAAGGTTGTGTTCATTCTAAGCCTGCTTACTATCCCTTTATTCTTGTAACATGGTATATGTGTGAAGATATATAATATGGGTGCTTTCTATGTAATGCTCTAAATGTATTTGAACAGAGGAACGACCATGTTCACATGGTTCACACATGCATAACGACCAGATAGTACATATGTACATATGCCACATACCCATATTCTCACTTTCAAATCTTCATATACGAGATTTCAAAACATTCATTATTACGCACATAGAGTTGATCATCGTCTCAGATAATCGGTTTATCCCTTTTAACTAGAATAATGTGAACGCCACAATCACTCTTTAGCCCCTAACGTAAATCAAGACATTATACTCAAAAGAGAAGGAAACCATTAAGAATTGAAACGATATAGCACATACGATTGAAAGTGTTTATTTCAAGTATCTCATAAGTTTGGTCACCTTATGGGGCACATGCTATCGGTATGCAAAAGTATTACTCGCACAAACATCCTGGCTAAATGGATGGGTAAGTTGAGACTATAAGGAGAAACAAATGTCTCATACGTGCCAGTTAATTGGAATACAACTCTCTAATATTACAATAAGAAAATCTTCCCTTTCAATTAGTATTCATGTTCACTCATCTATTAGTCTATTGTCCATACAATTTAGTGCTGGTCGATAACTTGACCAATTATCAGTGAATTACAATTTATCAGTCTATCATCCTTACCATTTACTTTCAGCGCTTCAGAGATTTCTACTGACTATGTGTCAATAAATACTCTATTCACAGTCCAGTTACTAGGCCACCAAAGAAATTATGTGTTAGGATGAAATATATCCTTTGGAGTCCATAACATAATAATTCCTTATTTTGATAAAATTAACGAAACCTGAGTCTAAGGATAACACCAGCACACTGAGTGTACATGCAACCTCGTTATGAAACATTAATTTAAAGTAGTCAGCATTTAAATAAATAAGTATGACATACCCGTATTCGTAACATGCGTTACTGAAGAAGAGTGTTTAGTTCTAAACTCAGCACAACATGCCTGTATAATTTCCAATAATTTTCCCATAGATCCACCTAAATCTGCTTCATCGGATCTGACCTCCCTAACAATCGAAGATGATTTTATCGTAACTTCTACTTTTGATATTAGAATGAGACGCAGGGACTTCCTTTAAACTTAGATTTATTGATCTTTCTAGCAATATATTAAATGACCCACTTAATTCACATGAACAACTGAAATAAATAGAAAATCATTTAGACATCTAAAATTCTGCAACTTTGCACTTTCGACAAGTTATCAAGTTCCAGTGATAATTCCCAGCACAGACATTGGATTAGGACACCGTAAGCGCGGTTGGAAAGTAGACTCGATTAGCTTTTCAACGGTATATCACATGACCTATTTCTCATTAAATATCCTAACGAAACAAACCCCCAAGATTCTGGTTTCAGATCTGGACAGACTTTAACAGATTTGTATTATTATTACAAAGTGCTTTGAACTACACAATTTCCCAACTTTTCCTCTTATTTCCTCATCTAAATTAGATCATGAGGAAGGCATGAACTTAAGTATTTAGACTTTTGGTCACGAGAATATTTATAAGAGCATTCATAGATCGATCACCACATGATTATCACAAGCCCCTCTTTAAGTCACCTCCAACTCATAGTTGGACTTAACGTAAAAATTTTCTTCTTATCCCACTAACATGACCAAGATCTAATCTTGATTCGATTGCACAATTATTATATAAGGATGGCAGAGGTTCAACCCTCACAAGTGCCGAAAGCTTCAAGATCCTCCATCTACTCTAAAGGTTAGGAGAGATCTATAACTTGATCTTCCCCAATTGTAATGATTCACAAGTTTATGATACTGATTCCACGGTTAAGATTAATCTTTGTCTTCCAATAATAATATATTAATCTTTACTAGGACTTTTGATACGATGCCACCCAAATTTCTACGGCTTAACCTTGCTTATTTAATGATAACCAATACTAACCCCCGATCGCTTTCACAAAATAGAATCATATACATGATAACCAATACTAACCCCCGATCGATTTCCAAAATAGACTCATATACAAATTACAAGAGAGTATACATTTTGATAAAATTTAAACTAACTCAAACCATGACCCTTCTTTGAACATAATGCTTTCATACATGATTTATAGTTTCGTCAAAAGGCTAGGTTGCATGATATTACAAGAGGTTCACATAATCAAAAGGGAAGTTCTACTACAAAGATTTCAACACCTAGCAAGATCATCATGCATTGGCCCGATGATTCTATGAAGCATTTTATTCCAATTTAAGGAAGAACATAATTGCTCAAACATTAGTCTTGCAACTCTAAATGAGAACTTCATCCCCATCAACTTAAAATATGAGGTTAAGAATTTTAGGTTTAAGACTTACACCAAATCTGAAAATGTATGAGCCCCATCTCTACATGACATATTTTAACATGCAACCCCCTCACCCATAAATTCTATATAGTGGAATTAACTCCATATATATCAAGATCAAATTTTTACCAATTCCTACCTTAAAGCAATGAACTTTCAAAGGATATTACATGAATAACTCAAAGGAAGAAAATTTCCATTCAATCAATAGATCCAGATCTAGGGCTTTTCCAAGGTAAAATTGAGAAATGAACAAGGAGAACCCACTCACCACTAAAATCTCCGATCTCCGGCTGCCCTAGCCGGCCGCCGCGGCAGCCGCCGCGGCCCCGGCCGCGCAGGGCCGCGCAGGCCGCGCCTGGCCGCGTCCTGGCCGCGGCCCTGCCGCGCGCGCCTGGCCGCGGCCTCTGCTGCGCGCGGCCGCGCCTGGCTGCGGCCCCGCGCCGCCTGCTGTCGTCCATCCTTGCGAGAGAGAGAGAGAGAGAGAGAGAGAGAGAGAAATTTGGGGAGTGGCCGTCGGTTCCTTCAGAAGAGAGAGAGAGAATTGTAGAGATGAATCCCATCTCACCTACTTTACTATTTTGTTTTATTTATAAAATCTAAAGTCCTCCATGCTTGCTACATCACCCATTCTAAATTTCAATACAATCTTCACCCTCCACTTCACTTTTTCCAATTCCAAGATCTCATCTCCACCATTGATTGTGTCTTTTCATGAAATCCCATATACACATATACATGTACACTACATTCAAATATACATAGAATTAATATTCATATCCTTGTATTAATAATCATGCAACAATATTTCACCTTTAAATTTCCTCCAATAAATACAAACTAATTCAATAATTGTTGTTGATAAACTGTATAATCTCTTTAGATCAAGGATTTGAATATAATTTCGGGATTTAAATAATTTGGGTGTTACAGATTATAATAAAGAAAATGATATTTTGAAAAATTTTAGTGACGAATATAGCAAATTATGCCAATTTAAAATTGATAAGTAGGTGAAAAGAGAAGAGCGAGTGTAGACAGTAAAAAAAAATGAGTGTGAGTAAAATTTTCTTTTATATTTTTATTTAGGGGATATTTGGATTGGAAAAGGATTTGAGAAAGCTAACAGTGATAGTGAGGCTCACAAAATCAGTTTTTTTTAAAAAAAATATTATGGCTGGCCCACGTTGTCAATTTTTCACCTAAAATTCAGATATTTTGTAGTAAAAGCTGCAGCCACTGAACCGACACTGTTTGCCAAGTGTTTGATTTTTATCAACCAAACACATGTTAAAGAAATGCTGCTGGGCCCACCGAAGGTAGACCTCCAAGTCATTTTCCAGTCAGTTTCCACGGATACAAACGAACCCTACGTGAAAGCCTCGTTTTGGGAGGGAGAGAATGGGTGTAAATAACACTAGCTCATCGCAGGTGTTATCAGGTGTTAAGACCACCTCTTTAAAAATGCATAACTAGTCGTGACTCTTACACTAATAACTCTTGTCGGCAAACAAGCCCCAAAGCTTTTAGGCAGTGTTTTTCTAAAAGATGAGCCTAAAAGGTCAATGGGAGACGGAACTGAATTATTCTTTAAATTTTTTAAATCAGCAAGAACTTCGTCCATCTTATAGTAAGGAAGGCAATGCTGCTAACCAAAAAAAGTAATAAGAAAAATAAAATTACAAAAGTAGAGGAAACAATGATTATCTTTTGTGCCTATTCAATGTCCGATTCAGTCAAAAGGATTTTTGGGAAGAAACCTAAATGGAAATTAGTCCACGGAACAAGATGGGCCAAGGGCCTTTGTGATCCTATTAATCTAAGCAGGCCTTAATATTAGGCCATAATAAATTTTATTGGGCTTCTCCCGTTTAGGCCTAGTCCAATTAATACTAGTTGGACTAAACCTCACTTAAAATGCCTGGAACTTTCAGGTGTCTTGAGGAACATTCAAATTTACAAAACACAATCATGATCTTTGGCACTTTCATAAATTATCACAAACTATCAAACAATTCTAGTGAAAAAAATAAAAACAATTTTATCCTTATCTAACACAATACACAAAATATAAAAATACATATAAAGAGATAAATCGGACAAAAAGACAGGAGGGAGAAAAGAATGAGAGATATAACAATAAGACAGGAGAGACAGGGATGAGAGACCGAGGACAAGGGATGAGAGACGGAGGGCAAATGAGTTTTTCTTTTTCTTTTTTTGATTAAATTTGATTAATATTGAGAGAAAGTAAAGGATATGTTAGTGATTAAATTGTCACATAATTTTTACGTGGCTGTCATTGCGTTGACATTTGGTTTTTTTTTTTTTTAAATTTGAGAAAAACTTTATGATTGCAACTTGTAATTTTGAAAACTCCTGACTTTTTTTTAAAGATAACTAAAAGTTCATAATATTTTATTGAATTTTAATCTTGTTTCGTGTCTTAGAGGTTTTTTTGGTTCATGGAAAGCAGGCCCACAAAATGTGGTGGGGGCATGCAGTGCATGATTTCTAGCGTCTTCTCTCAAAAACGTTCAAAAAATGCATTTCGTACTATTCATATGTTGTTTATGTAATTTGCTGAGTTGGAGGAAGGCCACCCATAAGTTTTCGGGGCAACCAACCCGGGCAGGAAAACGTGGTGGGGCCCACATTATCAGGAAAGGGCGCAAAAATGTAATTTTTCACCACTTTCGTGGCAAACAAAAAGAGCCTCAGAGAAGGAAGAGAAAAAAAAAAGGAAACTTGATACCTGCAGAGATGAATGTGAGAAAGTGATGTATCAAGCAAGAAGCAAATGCTACTCCACATGCACACCTGTGGTACTAAGTACTTCATGTTGGATCTTATTTCCAAATAGAATCTTGCAAGATGTGACTCCACTAGGCCTCGCACCATTGATAATTCAGTGGAAGCTCGATTCACGACACTCATAGACTTCTCCTTGAGGCTAATTCCTAAATCTTGCAATCATAATTGGTGATTTTTTTTTATATAATGACTCTATTTTTCTCTTTCCTTCTCAACTTGACAATTGTTATTGTATAAACGCAACAGAGCACTTCTCAAAAAAAGAAAGTTGTGACTATGTGTTTTTAGGGTGAGAGACCTATTTCTTGTCTAAGAAACAACACTCTATAATTGAGGCCCTAATTAGACTCTGCCCTTGATCAGTTGAGGGCAAGGGGAAGTATAATACCTTCATGTGTTGTTAATTTTCTTCACTATCTTTGTTTTTTCTTTAATGAAAAATTGTAGCCGAAGCTTAATTTTAAGATCTCTCATAATCTAACCGATCTTTGTCCATCTGAACCTGACTCTTATTATAATTTAGTAATATATCTCGAATAATACTAATTGTACTACTATTAGGTTGACAAGTGGGCCATACTAGCAATTCAGGAGAGTAGATCACATATGTCAGTTTGATAGTACTTAATATAATATAAAATTAACAGTACAATAAGCATTATCTTTTATCTCACTGTCCAACTTCTCTGCACAAAATTGCCCTCCCTCCAAATTTTAAAATATCATTAAGGGATCTAATTATTTAGTTTTTTTTTCCCCTTATTAGTGCGAAGAATTTGGTCAAGCTTAACGAGGAGGATCAAATAAGATATTGTCTATGTTTCAAGTGGAAGGCAAACCAACGAGGGGTCTCGATCATAAAGTGGGTGCAAAGGTTTGAAAGAATAAGTAAGGAAAATAAGCATCTCTTGCATAATTGCATTGTTATTCTATCAATTGACTATTGTATAAATTAATTGTTGTCCATTAGGACCATGTAATAAAATAAATGATCAAAAAAAAATGCATTTTTGAGAATGATTCAATTTGACTCCAACTTTATTTTTGAAGACCCATCATAAGGTGGCGAGCAGGATCATATGGTCCCAAACCATGGTCCACAAAAGAGAAGTGAATTGGTCTCCTTTTCTTTTTAATTTCTTTAACTTTTGTTTAGTTATTGAAGGTATGATTCCTAGCTCTATGCCAACTGCGTTTGATCAATGAAAGCTTAGATTAGTGATCAATAAACACAGAAATTATTTTAACAACTTATGCTTTCTATTTGTAATGAGAACTTAGTAGTTCAGGGCTTATTAAAGTATTTGGTTTTCAAAAGCAAAAAAAAAAAAAAAAAGCGAAAAAGCTAAATAATAAAAAGGATAATTATTAATTTGTGGTCATAGTTAATCAGAAACAAATTATGCAGTGTGGAAGAGAAAAATCAAACTCACAGTCTTTAACAATAAAAAAAGTGATTTTACTGTTTGAGCTATACTTGGCCTTTATTATTATTTTCTTTTTTGTCAATATAGACGAAGCGTATTTCAAAATTTCTGACGTGACAATTTTGAGAAAGATCATGAAATTTTTAACGACTCATTAAAGTACGATTATGCTGGGAGAGGTAACAAGATTAATGAAATTAAAACAATTTCACATTTTATATTGTAATGATTTTTCTTATCGTGAAAATAGTAAAGAAAAACTCAACAATATCCATATGAAGAAGACGATTTATATTCATCTCTTGAATACTTTTTTCATCCCAAAAAGAAAAAAACAAATTGGATCACCTTTTATTAATTTGTAATATTAATTTTCATATTTGCATAGATTCATCAATACCCCTCAAATATTTATGCTCGTACAATACAGTTGTACAGTACACCCCCTGCCCTCATTAAGCTCACCGCCGTGACTGTAAGAAAACTCTGACCAGTAACTTCCCCGGAGCCTCCGTGACCCTTCAGGCTCTTTACTGCCGGCCCGTACGACCACTGCAGTCACTGCGGTAACCTGACCTCCCGGTGACCTCCTTAATTTCTCACTGCACCCCCTCAGAGAGCCAGTGAGCTCACGAGATCAATAATAAACAAATAAATATGTACTTTATTGCATACCACCCAAATACTTCAATCCCTTCTTTAAATAAAGATTTTTTTTAATTTTTTAACACCCAATAAAATACTAATTTTCAGCAAAAGTATTAAATAGTCTCTCAATCCGAAACCTCAGGAACCGTGGAATTAAATAAAAAATGAAAATATTTTGTTGTTCGCTATCTGATGGAATTTTTCGTTATTTGTGAGGGGGAAGCACCTGCTACAATTATTGCGGTGCAAAGGGAACATTTTTCATAAAACTGCCGAAAGTAATATAATACTACAAATTACGGACTAACTTTTTTGTCCTCAGTACGTCACTATTTAAAATTTACAGTTTAACCATTTTGTGTATCTTTCGGGCTCTGTACGGTCCAAGCGCTGTAGGTTTCGCCACGCGGGACCGTCGCACGTGCGCCGGTCCTACCTTGCATCGCCGGTCGGCGGCCGTACGATCAAACTGATCTTCACCGTCCGTCAGCGCTCGGAATCTCGAATCGAGACCGTTGGATCGTCTCGAGTTCTGTGCCGAGCCCCACAGACTGACAGAAAGGTACAGTACTTTAAAGGCGGAAATACAGGGAGCGGTCGTGGTAACGCCGTTCGGTTTGATGTGACGTGGCAGTTGACGGGCGTCAGAGTGTCCGTTGGAAAGCTGTCTGAAGTGGAGTTCGTGGGAAAACTCGGCGAGGAGAGCAGTTAAAGTAGTTAACCGTGTGGGGCCCGCAGAAAAGTGAGGGAAGTGGTCATCGATTAAAGGTTTTTTTTTTTTTTTTTTTTTGGTCATTACATGTTGTACGTGAAGCACAATGCCAAAAAGGGCTCACATCAATTAGATGATCCCCTAAGTTTATAATCACTCAAATGGGCTTATTGTTCATTAGGTTAAAAAAAAATTGTGTGTTTTGAAAGTGATTAGTACTTAATTCAAGTGGTTAGCAAAAACTTGATTACTTCGCTCATATGTTTTAGCAAACGAATTACGGGTAGACAATGTACATTAAACAAATTTTATACTTGGCCTCGTGTGATGCTGTCTAATCAGAAACATAGAACATTATTTATTTATTTACAAAAAGAAACCATGGAGAAATTTGTTGGATGTGTTTTGAATACAATGGAAAACTTCAGTGTCTTTCTCCTTTGGCTTAGGTTTATTATCACATTAGATAAGAGATAGGAGGTTTAGTAGTATATATACTAACTCCTTTCATGCCTATAGTTTATCAATAATTGAGCCATGCCTCACGTGCGCGCACACCGAACTAACTGGGATCGGGCCGGCTTTGGGTGGCGCGTGCCCACAAGAGTTGCGGACACGAATGCAGTTCAGTTCAGGTGTCTTCTTAGACCTTTCAAAATTCTGCTGTGAATTTCGGGTTTTGACTGTTCTCCTTGGACCCGTTCAAAGTAGATTGGATCTACACGATCTCAAAGCTGTTGCAATAACTTAAACGCACAATCTTCGCGATGGCTGTGACAACTACAGGATGTTCGAATAATATAAATACTAGCCTATTTTGTCCATCCTTAACACAGAAAACAACTACATCCAAACAAATTCTCTCTTCCTCATATTTCTTATATCAAAAACTCTATCAAAATTTTGGTGATTATTGGAGCTGTTTTTTCATTCTGGGCAACAAATCTACATCTGAGTAGAGCTGGTGAACTGCAGGGGAGTTTTTACCACTAAGAGAGAATGTCACTTTAAGGCTCAGACAAGAGAACGATCATCTTTCTTCTAGGGCAATGTATCTGCACGACTACGTCACCTAGGCCAGCAATTTATTTTCTTTTAATTCTTTTTTTATTAGTTGTATGCTTAAGACAAAATATTTAATTTGATTAAAAAAATTATGATTTAATTTGTTACATAATTTGAATTTAGAAAAATACTGCCATGTATCCTACAAAATTAATCCATCCATGTTTGACATAATGTTAAATAACCATTTCATTCATAGTTTTGATTAAGTTAATACTTTGTGGCTAATTAACAATATCAAGAATTTTGTGAAAGCGTGTATTCCAGACTCACTGGATAGTAATGATATCTTGGAAACCGAATTTGACCATCAGCTCGCACATTTGTTTTCGTCTCCCCTCCACAGTCAATACACATCTTCCTATTATTATTATTTTTATTATTATTATTATTAACTTTATCTCTTAGTTACAATAAACTATTTAAACATTTAACATCTCCCAATTTTCCATGTCTTAGGTTTTACAAACCCTTGTCCTTGATCACAATCTCAGATTTGTCTGTGATTGTCCCTCAATATTTTTTTTTTTTTTTTTAACTTTAGTAATCATCTTACAGAAGAAAAAGAGAGGACTTGGGCTTGTTTGGTTAAGGGTGGAAGTGAGAAAGTAAGGAAGTGAGGAAGTGATAATAGTTCCTTTTGGAACTTGAGAATTGGTTAGTAAGTTTTCTGGTGTTTGAATGTTGTTGGGAAGTGTAGTTTGGAAAATGTTATGTCTTTTCTGGTGTTTGAATGGTAATGTGGAAGTGAAAGTGGAAAAGTTGACCACAAAGTTGACCGCAAAATAATATTAAAATAAAAATTAATTAAGAAAAATAAAATGGACTGTAATTAGAATGCAAGTGAAATTTACATGATCAAAAAATTAAATGTTTTGCGCTACAAAGTATTACAAATGAGACTTACATCACCACAAAATTAACTGTAACACTCTGAAAGTGAGGAAATGGTTGTGTAAAAGAGAGAATAGAAAAGAAAAATGAGTTTTCTTATTTTCTTTTTCTGGTGTTTGGATAGATAAGACAGTGATCAATTATACTTCCTCATTTTCTTATTTCCGCCCACTTCCTTCAAACCAAACACCCCCATATTTTTTTGAAAGAGAGAACAGAGAGCAGAGCTGGAAACTCTACTCATATAATATAAAACTTATATAAAGAAGAAGATTGCAATATTGCAGCAAGATAAAGATTATTAATACATGTTAGAGACGAAGATCTACATAATATTTTAGATTTTCAAAATTAATCTCTAGTACCGAATATGATTAAGAAAATGTTAGTAAATATAGAATATATAGCTATTTTCTCAATGTCAGCTTTGAAATTAAAGCATGTTTTAGGAAGAGATGTGCTCACAATCTAATTAGATCTTAAAAGATTAAAATAGAAAAAGTGAGAAGGCTTTGTATGTAATACTTTGGGAGGAAAATGTGAGGAAAGTTGGGAAATTGGGATTGTAGCAAATAAGTTTTCTGGTGTTTGGCTGTAATGTTAAAGTGTGAGTTGAAAGTATATTGCGTTTTTCAATGTTTAGTTAGTAATATGAAAGTGGAATTGAAAAAATTGACTACAAGTAATGTTAAAATAAATATTAATTATGAAGTTCTTTTTACTGTAATTAGATTGCAAGTGAAATTTACGTGAAAATAAAATTAATTGTTTTATAAGTTACAACTTACCTCCATTGAGTTAAATAATCACAAATTAACTATAGCACCTTACAAGGGGGAAAATAGTAGTGTAGAGAGAGGTGTAAAAAGAAAAAGAGAAAGAAAAAAGAATTTTCTAAATTTTTTTTTTTTCCGATTCGAAACAAACACCAAAAGTGAGAAATGAGTTTTTTACTTCTGTTTTTCTCACTTTCGACTCAAATCAAACATTCCCATTTAGTAAAAATCTGAAAAATATTATGAGAACACGTGTTCAGCTTCTCCCCTTATTGATATAGACAATGTCTCTGCTGGGTAAATTGTTAAACTGGCACCCTCTCGCTGAATGATTTGAATTGACATTTGTTTTTCTTTTACTTTTTGATACTTTTATTAAGCATTTTTTTGTTTTCTTTGATGTCCTGAAAAAAAAGGAGAAAAATGAGAAAGAAAAGGGGGAAATGAGGCTAAAAGAAAATAAAAAAAACTTGGTAGCATTTTGTAAATTAAGCTCACATGGAAATTTTCGTGCCCCTCTCGACAACTGCCTCGTCTCAATTTCATCGGCCTCGTCCACCCAAGTGCCACGGTTACACACACCCAAACCCACATTCATTCCCAGGGGCCAGAAGGTCAACCTTGTCCTTTTCTGCAATTAGTGAGGGAGAGAGAGAGAGAGCAATTTGAAAGAAAAAAAAAAATCTTATTTTTTCGACTTTTTCTCTTAATATATCCTTTTAAATTTTTATGGCATTCTCAAAAACTCTTCTTAACTTTAAAATCTTAATGTATATCTAACAACTATTTGTTTCTCATTTTAACTTATAAAGTGTTAAAAGGTAAACTAAAAATGATCTTTTTTGTCCCTCCTCTCGTAAAGAAACACATGCAAGATATATGAAAAATTAAGGATAATTTCGTTATAAAATAAACACGTTAAAGTTACGTGACTACCAACCAGACGAATAATTGATGGACAAAGAAGATATATTGAGAATTTTAAAAATAGTTGAGAGGATATTTTGAGATTTTCGAAAGTTGATGGGGGCATTATTAAAAAGTATAAAAGTTTAAAAGGATATTTAAAAAATAAGCCACTTTTCTTTTTAATTGTTTTTTTTTCCATGTTCAAAAGATTCTTCGCACCGTGGAGACCTACAATAGGCCAGTGGACCCCGCCAGAGGAGCACAAGATCTAGCCGTCCGATTTTTGATTGTCCTTTAATAATTACAAGGACCATCTGGTGTGGACCCACTTGTCTAATTCTAGACGCAAAAATCCAATGGCAAGCAAAATGCCAAATAACGTCTACATTCAACTGGATCCATCAGCGGGTTGCACTTTGATTATAGCAACAAGGGGAATTCATATGGGAACATAGTAAAAAAAAAAATTGATTATTACAATCACTTTTCTAAAAAGTCGTAATTCTATATAAAAAAAAAAGTCAGGACCCCGGAGTCCATTTCCACGCTTCACCAGTGAGTCAGCTCTAAGGGCTGTTTGGATTCAAGGAAGTGGGAGGAACTGAGAAAGTAGGAAGCGTCATTTTTCGCTTTCACTGTCTATCTAAACACTGGAAAAGAAAAATAGATACACTTTTTTCTTTTTCTCTTTTTCTTTTTACAAAATCATTTTCTCACTTTCAGAGTACTACAGTTAATTTTGTGGTCATGTAAATCTCATTTATGATAAGTTATAACTCAAAACAGTTAATTTTATCGTGATATAAATCTTACTTGCATTCTGATTACAGTACAAATTATATTTTTCATAATTAATTTTTATTTTAGTATTATTTTATGATCAACTTTGCGGTCAACCTTCCTATTCTTCTTTCTTATTATTAACCAAACATCAAAAAATACAATATACTTTTCACTTTTGCTTCTTAATTATCAATCAAATATCAGAAAAAGTACATATAAGTTCTCATTTTTCAAAAAAAAAAAAAAAAAAACTTCTTCTCACTTATTTACTTCCACCCCCTTCCAAATCCAAACAGACAAAAGAAATTGAATTTGATATGATGTTGAAATGTTATTATACCATCTTATATCCATTTATTGCTGTACTAATCAGAAATTGAGTAATCTTCGAAATCGTGACACGTGTCTCATTGCATCAATAAGTGTCACGGTTAAGCAACGTGTCAAGATATTACTTGGCTCGTATTCAACTCGGAGAGAGTCTCGGACTCAACTCAGAGACGCAACCCCGAGGGGAGGACCCCGAGTCTTTTCTTTTCCTGACATCCGCAGTTACCAGACTCTGCTCTAACTCCCAACGGATATAGCTCAGCGGAAGGATTTTTGGAGCACAGAGGTATTTATGATGCCACGATCTCCCACGTTCTAAGTACTCTACTATTTCAGCGGGAACAGATTTAGATATTGGCAGATATCTCAGTATGTCAATCCTACTAAACGTGCAAAATCATCAGAGCAATTATGAAAGGATCTATCGTGTAGGTCTAAAAAATCCGCACCATCGGTCATAGAATACTTATACCCCTCGAGATCCATGAAGAAAGTGGATGAAAGAAGTTGTGTGTGTGTGTATATATATTAAAAAAAAAAAAAAAAGACTCTACTGAGTTTACAATAATCTCCAGAAATAAAGTGAATTCTCTCTCATCTCCGGGATTTTTTCGAATTGAGTTTTCGTGTAAAATCTTTTGTTTTCGCCAGTTCTCTAATGTTTGAAATCGAAAATCTATTACTAAATTAGATCTTCTCATTCATTTGTGGTACGAGGGTGATCGATCGATTAATCGCGTTGAAAAATCTCAACCACGACTGAAAAAAGAAAAAATAAATCAAAAACCGAGTTTCGTATTTAATATGTCAGATTAAAAATGCTTGGTATCATGTTGTTAAACAATAAACAAAGATTTCATCCGGACATGGCTCAGAGTGTGTTACTTCGTTATTTTGAAAAACTCATCTTCTGATGGTGAGAGGAGCGCTCTCATTGCGTAGGTCTTTTTATGCTTTCCAATTGAATGCTATTTTTCATTTTTTTTTTTTTTCATGGTTAAATGCAACTAAACATGTCAAAAACTTCAGCTCGTCTAATGGTTAGAATGTAGCTTTAACCAAGTCTTTTAGTTTCAATTTTTTGACTCACGTTGGAAGAAAAACAATTCTTCAAAATGTAAGAAAATTATTTCTTATATCTCTCTTTTTTTGGAATATTTAACTTCTTTTCCTAAAAAAATAGAAACAAGAAACATCTTTGCTTCTATCTATGAAAAACTTTTTCGTTAATATTTCTTTTAAACTCGTTTGCATGAAAAGCATATCAACCGGAAAGGGAAATCTTCACGTTCTCTGAACACAAGTGATTAAGGTCGGTTTTGAGCCGGTTCAATCGGTGCAACCATACAGAGCCTCTAATTTTAAGAGGGTCACATGAACCGGTTCCGAGCAAGAAAATAAAGCTTAAAAATAAATTTTAAAATTTTGAGCTTTGATTTGAAATTTTATATAAAGGCTCACAGTAGGTGAACGGGGCCAAAAACAACTTTAGATTGGATGACTAATTTAAAGTTTGGAAGGGCCATATGAAGAGAGAGAAAATTTGGGGCGTCTCTTCGTTTTTTATGCAGCCCAACCGCTTCACCTTCTGAATTTATTTACCCCTTTTCTTTTCCTTTTTAATTAATTTCTCTTTGTAGTTTGAGTTGAAGCCGTTATTGATCTGAATTCTAATTCTTTCTGAAGATACTTTTGAACGAGTTGGTAACTTTATTGTTGGCTTATTTCTTCTTTCTAGTTTTTAATTTTTTTTAAAATAATCTATATTGTTGGTTGAGTAGATGAAAACTTTATCATCTACAAATTTAATTCTTTATTGTGCATTGTTTCGTATATCATTTAGCTCTCATTTATTGTAACTTGAAGACTCTAGTATAATTGCAAATGAATTTTTTTATAAGTATACAAAGAATAATCATGTGTTCACTTTTCGCATAACACTTTTAGCTCTCAGAACCCACCCCAGTGAACATATATCAATATCACAACTCAACTATGCTCTTAATTAATGATCGTTTTACATGCCAAAATACTATAAAAAGTCAGTTTTCAGCCCCAGCTCAAATAGGGATGGCTAATGGGGCGGGTCGACCCGCCCCGCCCCGCCCTGTGCGACCCGTTTGAGTCGCACAGGGCTGGTTGCGGGTCAACCCAGACCCGCCACGTTTAGGGGCGGGTCAACCAGAGTTGACCCGTCCCGTTTAAACGGGATGGGTCAGATTCGTCCCGTGACAAATCACGGGACGAATCGGGTCGGGGAAAATTTTTCCGACCCCTCCTCTTTCTTTTTCTTTTTTTTAAAGTCCTATATTATTATATATGTGAGAGGGAAAAATTAGTTTCAGACCCCTATTTTATTTTTTTATTTTTTTTAAAACCTTCAACAGCTTAAAAAATTACATATTGTGATAAATTTGAAATTTTTAAAAATAAAATAATAATAAAATCCGAGGCCGGGTCTAACCCGTCTCGACGAATCCGGGTAACAAATCGGGTCATTTGTTACCCCGATTCTTAATTCGTCTCGTTTGGATTCGTTACGAGACGGGTTCAACCCGTCTCGTAACGGATTCGTTAGCTAACGGGACGAATCAACTCGATTCGTCCCGTTAGCCATCCCTAAGCTCAAATTTCCAAATAGGTTTTCCAACCTTTTTATGATGTGGCATGGTGTCACATGCCATGTCCCCACTTCTTTTTTCCCTTTTCTTTTTCTCTCAGAAAACGAGTGGAGAAAATTCATTCCATTAAGAAAATGTGTTACCAAAAATGTTTTTAGCAATTCTTGTTTCTCCAATTCATTGATTTTTATGTGAAACAATAGAGCACGGATTTATCAAAACTCAATGTAGTATGTTGCTCGAGAATAAATTATGTGGTCAAGATATATTTGCGTTGAATTTGAATAAATGAAGGGAGTCAGATTATGTTAATATGATATCCTAAAATCTTTTAGACCACCACAAGAAGATTATTATATACTATAATAAGGAACTATAATTTTGAATTCACTTGATATGTATCTATTTCCAACACAACATTCACATATTCATGCACTCTTTTTTGTGAATGAGAGAAATTCTTCTTTTTTTTTACATTAAAATAAATTATATATTCCTCCACGAGTGCAATTTGTCTGAAACACATCAAAAAATTTGAAAGAAATACTCCTAAATGATTATTAATGATCAAATTTGACCAGGCATATTGGCCTTTTCTAAGTTTGTCAATTAGGTGGGTTTAAATTCTGAAGAATAATTCTAGCCAATTCTTATTTTTAATGGTCAATGATTTATTTAAGGCCTGTTTGATTGCCGTAAGTCGTAAATCATCTGTCACAAACTCTTTTATAATTGTAAGTGAGTTATATAAAAGTAAGTTTTATACTGTTTGATTGGTAATGTAAAATTGTAAGTGAGAAAGTGTATTGTATTTTGCAGTGTTTGATTGTCATAATGTTGGTTACAAATTAACTGTTTGATAATTTAAAAATATTAAAAAATATCAATAAATATTAAAAATAGTAAATATTAAAAATATTAAAATATTAAATAACTAAAAAATAATACAATAAATTAAAAAATAGTAACAATTAAAAATTAAAAATATTAAATATTAACTAATTAAAATTTAATCTAAATAATCAAAACTTATTAAATTTATGATAAATATTACTTATCTACAAATAAAAAAACTAAAATTAAGTGAAATATATTATTTTAATCTTGTAATAAAAAAATTAATCAAGTAATAAAAAAGATTCAAATATTAAAATTTATTAAATTATTAATAAAATCTGTAATCTAATAATTATATATAATCTAATAATTTAAAAACTAATAATCTAAAAATATTAATTTAATAATAAAAATATTAATTTAATTACAATTAACATTCAGCAATACAAATTTACATGACCACAAATTAATTGAAACTGTAAGTGGAATTTATATTACCACAAAATTAATTGTTTGTGTTGCCAGTAAATCTTAAGCATGATGCAATTGTATTACAACTTATTTGCTATTTACAATTTACAAATTTTTACGGTGAAATAAACACACTCTGAAAATGTATCTAATGAGTTCAGATAATGATTAGAAGCAACAAAAGTGTGTTGTCTATTTTCTTAGCTCAACTTTGAAAAATAGATTTAGCAAGATTTATTTAAAAAAAAAAATTCCTATTGTACGCTACTTTGGCACCCGTGAGATCACAAACATACGACAGTTTCAGAAGTGAAACGGATTTTCTCTCATTAAAATATTGTGAAAGTCGAGGAGGTTTTCTTTCTCCTCAAAAAATGCATGGTAACAACTAATAACAAGGCAACGCCATCAAATTTCTCACGTTTCCCTCAATATTATTATATTTTCCCCCAACGTTTTTCCTGGGTCGTTTCCCTCACTTCCTTGGTACATCACTAACCTTTATTATCTCAACAGTATTCTGAAAATGCTAATTATTTCCATTTTATTATTTTTGTTCCTGACAGTCATTGACATGAGGAGGAGTATTTCAGAAGCCACAATGCTGCTCTGATTTTGATGCATGTAGCCAAAAAAAGAACAGTAGAAGAGAGAGAAAAAGAGGGAAACAGAGAGAGAGAGAGAGAGAGAGAGGGAGGGAGAGAGTACTGCATAAGCTTCACAAATACCTTTGGCAACCTATTTTTACTGCACCTGGGTCTTCTCACCTCCCATCTGACAGTTTTCCTGGATTGTGAGAGTCTCAAGTGAGAGGGAGGCGGCGGAGGAGGAGGAGGAGGAGGAGCGGCGCAAAAAAGAAAGAAAGAAAAGGTTGGATAATTTTTTCCAACTTCCTCTCTATTTTCTTGCAGTTCTCATGCATTTCATGGACTCTCCTCACTTGGGTTTTGGGATTAAGCCAGAATTAAACAAACCCATGTTATCAAAACATGGGTTCTAGTGTATTCTTGCTTGAACAATCGGGTCCAAAATCAGTTGTGGGTCTTTTTCCTTTTTCTTTTTGATTTAAAGTCTGGATTTTGATTCTGGCACTTTGATGGTTTTGCCCATTGACTGATGTTTGTTTGCATACAATGGCCCCTTTGGCATTTAGCTGATTCATTCGTATCAAAATGCCTGCTTGCCACCTCATTGATCGAGTGGTTTCCTTCAATTTTAGTTTCAGCCACCTCCAAAGTTTCCAACTTTTGTTGCTCTGGATGTTTATCTGTGATCAAAATTTCTTCTTTTTGTGATTATTGTTCTGATCACATCAAAATTTCAATTTTTTTTTTTTTTTTTTATAAGAAACAGGAGATTGCACAATGCTGAGGAAGAGGAGCAGGCCGTTTCAGAAAGACCACAGCAGGAGCCAGCTGATGGCTGATTTGGCCTCAGATTCCTCCCTCTCTTGTGACAATGTTGTTCACAAGGCCAGGGGCTCCCCGTTCTTCACTGTCCCTGGCCTCTTCGTTGGCTTCACTGCAAAAGCCACAGACTCTGATTCAGCGAGGAGCCCAACTTCTCCATTGGATTACAGAGTCTTCGCCAACCTGGGGAGCTCTTTTATGAGGTCACCGAGATCGCCGGCCTTCGACGGGCACCCGAAGAGCTGGGACTGTCACAGAGTTGGCCTCGGCCTCAGCTTGGTGGATTCTCTCAATGATGGCAAAGCCTTGGGCTCTTCTGAGAGCCGGAGCATTCTCTTTGGATCACAGATGAGGATTAATCAAGCCCCGTCCCCAAAAACCCAATTGAGTTCTCTCAAAGATGATCATGTTTCGGGGACTTCTCCCAAGTCTCTGCCCCTTGGTTCCCCAAAATTTGAGATTGTGTCCATTGACAATGAATCAGCTGGTTCTGGCCCTTCTTCGTTCCCCCGAGCTCGGGGTTTTACCATAACATCTCCAAATCTAATTCCGAAGTTTTTTCACCAGAATCGAAGAACACCCAGTTGGGTTCTTCGCCGTTAATCCCAAATTTATCTGGTTCTTTGCCGATTCCTATTGTGAATGGGAATGGATTCATGGGCTCTCTGTCTGCGAGTGAGATCGAGTTATCTGAGGACTACACTTGCATTATATCCCATGGTCCGAATCCAAAGACTACTCACATATTTGGGGATTGTATTCTTGATGGAGACTCGATTCGGTCTCTGGATTATAGGAACAATAAGAGCGTGGATGCAGCTTTGCCTTCTGATGATTTTTTGAGCTATTGTTTCTATTGCAAGAAGAAACTGGAGCAGGGGGAGGATATTTACATGTACAGGTTAGTCTCGTTGCAGACTTCAGTAGCATCTTTCTGTTTGCTAAATCTAATACTTTTGTTGAATCCATTGCAGAGGAGAGAAAGCTTTCTGCAGTGGCAATTGCCGCGATCAGGAGATTTTGTCAGAGGAGGAGATGGAGAAGCCTGCAGCTGAGGCTTCTGCCCATTTTCTCGGTTCCTTGTTTCATGAGGAGATATTCATGGCATTGGCCTCATAGGAATGCAGGATTGCCCGGTCCGAATCCTACCGCCATTGATCAATGAGCATTGAGACTGTTGAGGTAAACAAACGATCATCTGTTAAACGAAAAGAGCTGTCTGTGTGAATCTTTAGCCGGCCATGGATGATCGCCGTGTACATTTCATTTGTTTGCCTGATTTCGTTTCAGTGATCATGGTGAGATTGGCTGGTTGGGGTTAATAATGGCTGGGAACTTGCCCCGTAGTTTTCTTTTCTTTTCTTTTCTTTTTTGATGTCCATGAGATTCGGATTTCAGATAAAGCATTTGCCTTGCAAGTTCTTCTAGTTTTGATCCAGAGAAGGTGGTTGCCATTGGAGAGGCACCCAATTTTTCCTTGTTTTCATTTGCAAACTTCTCATAAGTTTATGAATGAATATGATCTACTTTAGTTTGCATCGCTTGCACTTGGTTGTGTTGTTAGCTTGCTTGCTAATTTACTACAAAACTCAAGCATTGCTTATGTTTGTGAGATAAAATGATGAAATATCTCTTGATGATCTCTTTTATGTCCTGTGAGAATCATTGTTTCATGCAGGTTGCATACACCTCTTACTACTTTGTTGCCAATTCTTTCATTTTCTCGCTTGCATGTTTCAATTAGCTCCGCATTTTGATAGTTTGATGCAAAATGCTCCACATATGGAGGTTGCTAGTTTCCATTCCCGTTGAACTTCATTCTCTCTTCAGCCATTAAAACCTTGCAGTGGAATCTGATGCTCTCTTAGTAGGGGAAAAGAATTGTTTTCGGCATAAATTCCAGCTGCAATATGTATGGTGATGCTTGTACTCACCGTTACTGAACTTTGTTACATCTTTAGGCCATTCTTAGTTCTCTTCATAGCCTGTATATGCTGAATTTGTTGAGTCTTGTATAGAAATCTCGACATATCTTGCGAATTCGTCATCACTTTTTTTTGTCATCTGAAGTCAGTCTTATCAAATCTCAGCGAAGAGTTATGCTCTTGGTTGATCCTATTTCGGATGCCTTAGATCATACTTGAAGATGATGCTTTCGAGTTTGATAACTTGAATGAATTCAATTACAGTTCTTCGATATTTTCCATATCGACGCCTTCCAATTGAAGCATGCCAATGTTTCAAAAATTATGTGGATCAATTCAAGTGACCTAAGAAAGCATCTTGTGACTCGTGGGGAGTTTGAAACTCAGCCAAGAATGTGGAAGGGACTGTGAGGGAGCTGGCTGATTTCGAGCAGCAACAAAGAATGGCCTGTGACCATACACTTTTGCTGTGCATGCTGCGAGATCAGTGAGCCCTGCAGTCATGAGAGCCCTGCTGTGTTTGTCAAGATGCTTGAGAAAAGAGATTCTGCAAGAGTCATTATGATCACTAGCCAGGGAAGTCAGTTACAATACATTTCGAGAAAAATAACTGTGTCAACTCAAGGTTTGGATTTGATTGTCTCTGATTCTTTGCTTGTTCAATTAGAGAGAAGAACAGTGAAGTCTTTGGGTCATCCAGCAAATGAGACAACACGGAGGTTAAAAAAAAAAGAGTGGAAGCAGAACAAGTCAAGATGATATGGATCGCTCTCGTATGCCAAATTGAAGAGATTTGCAGGCTAAGATTTTGCAAAATCGATAAGAGAATATTTCCAAATATGAAGTTTTGCTCTCGCTCTCTATCATGGTCATGAGTCCAACAACAAGAGTTATGGTTACAGTGACGGATGGAGAAAAATTAAGAGATTTTTGGAGAAACATACGAAAACTTGCCACAATTATTAACAAGCCTGGAAACAGACACATCATATGAGGACATATTCAACGGTTACTTCCATAAAAGAGTTTCAATCAGAGCTATGAATTTAGTTCTACAACTTTAAATGGCTCTGAAAGAACTGTGATGCAAAATATTTTCTCCATTATTTTTTTTTGCTGGGAGAGGAATGAAGTCATTTATTTTATTTATTGTTGTTTTTTTTTTTTTTTTTAATCTTGATCCTTTGTTGTACTCTGAAAAAGATGGCATACAAGTGGCAGATATTTTTGTGCAAATAATATTACCCTTGCAAAGAGAAGAATTATAAATAACAGCTGAAAATCTAGTAAGAGTTTCACTAAAAGTACCCTAAATTAAAGGAATTTAATTAAAAAGATTAGGATTTTCTAATTCAAGAATTAGGATGATTGAAAGGTTTCATCTCAAAGATTTGAGCTATATTATACAAGTGTAAGGACTACGAAGGTGCTTAACGCTTTAAGCATATTTTGATGCATTATTACAATTAAATTAGTTCAAATTAAACCGGATTTATACCTTACACAAATTCAAATCCAACACATCACGTCTGGCAAAATCCATTAAAAGAATTATGTTGCACGTTTATTAAAGTACAAATAATGGAATCTTCATTTTAGAATGCTTTCGAACAAATCATTTATTTATCTTGGACTGGAACTAACATCCAACACGCATATTTTCATGACATTAAGTTTCTCGAGGGGAGAATTTGTCGATAACCGTTTACAGTATAGAGAGTAAATACTCAGGAACAGAAAAGAAAAAAAAAAAAAAAACCAGGACTCGATCCAAGCTCACTATTGCATATCACAAGAAGACCCATACTAGCTTTCATGTAAATTTTTGGGTGTCATCCTCAAATTTCTTTTCCTTTCTTTCTCATTTTTTTTCCTTTTCGCTACACTTCTTTTTTTATTAAAACTAATCATTTAACTTTGCAATTGTCCAAAAGTGAAATAGACTATTAAAGTTCTACCAAAAAGACCAAAACAAAGCACTACTTGAATCATGTACTACAAAGCACTATTTGAATGATATATCCTCTTGGTAGTACACATTTTCTAAATTAATCTCTAAATATGTTGTACTATCAAAAGGATAGCATATAAATTGCAATACTTTTTCATATCCAACTTTTATTACGCTAGTAAATCCGTAATCATAACCCTGAAAGTTTGCAAGCCAACTTTAATTGATTCTTCTTCTTCTCTCTCTCTCTCTCTCTTTTTTTAAGACCATTATCGCGGCCCATTCTTGAACATGAGATCTCAGTTTTACCGATTCCATTGTTTTATTATGAAAAATAAGCTTTATTGATAGTAAGAATTTATTTTTGTTCGAGGATTAAAACAACCCCGTTTCCCATTTTCATACCCATATTAACATAATCTTTTATATTTCTTGTCATACTATTGATTCTTTCCAAAATCCATTTTTTTTAAGTAGCATCCATTACTTAGCACTTATCTTCCCTTGCTCACCCCCGCTAACACACATGTTAAGAATTATGACAGTCTTGGCGTTTCGCCCATACATCATGAGTAAATGACACATTTTGAATGATGAACAACAGAAAGTTTACGAAGATGTGATCGTTTTCTATTCTCTTTGTAACAAACGAAAGTCGAGGATATAGTTAATAAGATACATCGCTACTAATCAGAAGGTCACAAGTTCAAGACTCCGACAAACCTATGTTATACACAAAAGTATACGGAAAAAACAAAGAAAAGAAAAGAATAGAAAATTACAGTAATACAGTAGCCATTTAAGTTTGTAAGATAAACAATGTCACTGAATCAGGATTTGGTGTCATTGCAAGGTGACATGCTCTCAACTAAAGATGAATGCTAGCAAAGCTGAGACCTTTAACTTTAGGTTGTAGGCACATGAACCATACAAGTAATATCTTAATGCTTGTGCACTGACAAAGGAATATCAAACAAAAAACTAAACAAATAAACAAGTAAAATTGCTCCAACATTTATCAAAGATATAAAAAGAGTAGTCACAAGTTGAAAAAAAAAACTAAGCACAAGAGCAAACACATCTATAAGTTTTTAAATGCCATAATCTACTTGCTTAGATGATTTTGATTGAGACAACAGCCGAACAAGCACTTTGACAATATGCTACAAACTCTTCTTTTTCCAATAAAGAAATCAAGATTGTATCCTTGCTTTCAAGCCAAAACAATCACCTTGTGGTTCTCTTTCTTTAATAATACTTTCTCTGCAACACAATGAAGGAAAGTCCTTCCCATGTTAAGATGTTGGACTCCTGAAATGGCTCAAGTCATTGTCATCTTGCTTCCTTCTCTTCTTGTGAACATTTTTTTATAGAAAAATTCAAACTTTTGTGAGAGTTAGAGGGCCAAAGGCTACAAATCTCAGAGATAAATGAGGTTAGCTTAGACCTTATCAAATTGGTATTTGAGGAATATGTGCTCCATAGAGTGAACTAATCATTTATAAAACTATGATTGTGTTGGTTGTTTGTAGCCTCCTCTCTAGAGACAAATCTAAACAAAGATCTTTATAGGTTTCATCAATCACCAAAACCACCAAAATTAGGGCTCACAGTTAATTAAGCACACTGGTTTATGCTTATATTTTGCTAATATATCTTCCCATTAAAAGCTTATAGGTTTAAAAGGTTAAAAAGGAAAAAAAAAGTAAGTCCTGATCAGAATATATATATATTTTTTGGCTAGTGGCATCATGAGAATAATTGAGCCAAGAGAGTGGATTTGGCTGGTTTTGAGATAGTTATCAGTGCCCCTTGAATTGGGTAAGGGGAGAAAACATAGAGGGAGAAAAAAATAAAAAAAATAAAAACAATAATGACTCATTTGATAGAGATAGAAAGTGAAGCATTTTCTCCCATGGAAAAAGATTTAATTCGCATATTCAGAGAGGCTGAAGAGATAAGAGAGTGACTTTGAGGGGGAGAGGCCCATTGCTTGCATGCGTGCGATCAACATCCATTGTGATTGATGAGATAGGAAAAAGTTTTGAAAGGAACTATTGAAGATGATTGGTGAAATAGCCTAAGTTTCATTGAGTTGAATCACAAGTGAACTCAGCTACAGATGTTTACAAAAGTATCCATACTTGATAATTTCCCCCCCCCCCCCAAAAAAAAAATATAAATTCATAAACACTTTAGATACCGTATTGTGATAAGAGAAGACGGTACATCTGACTAGGAGCGTTGTCATTTATTTATAATATAGATATAATACATGTCAAGGTAACAGAAAAATCTCGTATCACACCGACTTTTGCAACATACAATGGGTATTTCTCAAGGTTTAAGCATAATAAAAATAAGAATAAAACTCTGACAATTTATGGGGTTCTTTGTAATGATAAGAAGCCAGAATCTTGAAATGCTAGAATCTGTCTTCTTCACTGAAGACCCTGAAGTTTCCTAAACTTGTCGGTGAATCAAAAACCCTAATAGCCAAATGAGACTGAAAGCACAATGGCTACAAAATGCTTGAGACAGAAAATGAGGCAGGTCGTAGGTCTCATCAAACTTGTTTTTATTAGTTTACAGTGAGGACCAGGGTGATTGTCTGCTTACAGTACTCAAAAGAGCTTTGTTTTCCTATGTGTGAATAGTTGTCCTCTGCCTCAATTCAGGCATAATTCTCTGAAGAGAGTGACACGAAAAAACTAAATAATCGCGTAAAGGATATATCTTCCAGTAATCTTGAAAATAATTGCAACTAACATTTACGAGTCTGTTTAGTTGTCGTAATTGGTCGTAATTTGTAAGTCGTAATTGGTAAAGTCTTTTACAGTTGTAAATAAGTTACATGCGTGTAAGTTTTACGGTGTTTGATTGGTAATATAAAGTTCTAAGTGAGAAAGTGTACTGTATTTTACAGTGTTTGGTTGTCGTAATGTGTGTGTCGTAAGTGAAAAGTTAACCACAAAATTAACTATTTAGTGATTTAAAAAGTTTTTATATTGCAAATAAAGATTAAAAATGTTAAATATTAAAAAAAGTTAATATTAACATAAAAAATAATACAAATTTGCATGACCACAAAATTAACTGTAACTGGGCTGTAAGTGAGTGGTAATTGGGTTGCAAGTGAGTGGTAGTTGAGTTGCGTAAGTCTTTTACGAATTACGGTCCAAACAAACACCGTAGTTGTAATTGGGTTGTAAGTCATTTACAAATTACAGACTTTTACGCCTTTTATGACAAAACAAACGGCCCCGAAGTGTAACCATGCATGTTACTCGTAAAAATTATTAACTCTTTACAAAAAGACAAAGCCAACATTATGAACCCACCAATTGTTTCGCGTAAAACTACGGCGTTTGTTTGGACCGTAATTCGTAAAGACTTACGTAACTCAACTAACACTCACTTGCAACCCAGTTACCACTCACTTACAGCCCAGTTACAGTTAATTTTGTGGTCATACAAATTTGTGGGTCTGTTTGGTTGTCGTAACTGGCCGTAATTCGTAGTTGTAATTGGTAAGTCTTTTACAATTGTAAATGAGTTACATGTATGTAAATTTTACGGTGTTTGGTTGGTAATATAAAATTGTAAAGTGGGAAAGTGTATTGTACTTTACGGTGTTTGGTTGTCGTAATGTATAAGTCGTAAGTGAAAAGTTGACCACAAAATTAGCTATTTGGTGATTTTAAAAGTTTTAATACTGCAAATAAATATTAAAAAAGTTAAATATTAAAAAATTTTAATATTAATATAAAAAATATTACAAATTTGTATGACCACAAAATTAACTGTAACTGGGCTGTAAGTGAGTGGTAACTGGGTTGCAAGTGAGTGTTAGTTGAGTTACGTAAGTCTTTTACGAATTACGGTCCAACAAACGCCGTAGTTATAACTGGGTAGTAAGTCATTTACGAATTACGGAGTTTTAACGCGAAACAAACGGCCCCGAAGTCTTTACCAATTACAACTACGAATAAAGGTGGCTGAAATAGAAAAAGGACATGAAGTCTGAGCCCTGAGGAGATGGGGTAGCTGCTTGTTGGATGCACCCATGCAATCAGTTCAAAATGTTATTGATGAGATTGGGATAATTATTGATCACATCAGTCCATGCATGGACTGATGCGAAGAGAAAAATTCAGTAGCAATGAAGCATAATGTAAATGCAGAGAATTTCTCTGTAGATTGAATCAGAAATGCAATTTCTTTACATCTAAGGCCCTATTTGGCTGTTGGAAAATAAAAGAAGGAAACGGTGAATTTCATTATCAGTGGAAACAAACAAAGTGGAGGCCCGTGGGCCCACAGGTCAGGCCAAAAAAAACTCAACGTTCCCCCACTTTCAGGCAAACAAACAACCCTATTAAGATGCAAATAATTACAATGACGAGTGGGTTTCACGCAAATTTTATCCACAGGCAACAAACCTTCCTCATAATAGGAAAGGAAAGATGTATTGTGTAACGTGTTTAGATGTGTTTCTCACTAGTCAATATCAGGAACCAAGTGCAAAGAAAGATGGGCGAACAGAATTTCTGGAGTTAGGGGTGAACAAATATTACCATTAATTAGATTTTTCTTTTTTTTTCTTCGCCCAAGCAATTAAACTTAATTTGCATTATATGACACATTTCACCCTTTTTCATGGATTTTTCGCCAAGCTTTTTTACCTTAATGATTATGTAACGCTAATTTTACTACAAATATGATACCACTTTGACTGCACTCCTGCATGTCAGTCTCTATTAGTACCTAAGTAGAACCACATTCACACTACAACAAGCATTTTCCTTGCAATACTCTTCAGCTTATTCCTTTCTTTCTATGACTCAATGTACACCGCCTCAAACAAACTATGGATCAATTATCAAGAGCAACAGCAAGCACATACAACAAATAGATTCCTAAATTAAGAATCTAGCTTACTGTAATAAGCATTACGAAAATGTCTACCAACAACGACAGTAGTTTTGATCATGAACTCAAATCTAGAATTTAAATAAAAAATCAAAATTAAACAACAAATCTTGAACTCAAAGGCAAATTATTGCAAACTCACCATCAACACCGATTCTTTTGCAAAAAATCAAGGCGTATGAGTTGAGTAGCTGATGGAATATCAGACATGGCTATTTAGATCTCTCAACGGCACAAAGTGATCTGACAACACTCGCGCCACTAGTGTTTTACGCAAAAATGCAGGCAGCAGACTCCAATCACAGCTGATAGAGTCCAGCTGCTTCTCTCAGTTTTTGGTATCAGAGGTTTCACTTGGACTTTTTCTGCTCTGCGGCCCTTGATCCTATAATATTACAAACAGGTTGATCTGGTGAGTGCAGTAGCCGGAGAGCAGGATGAACCGTGAGGTCTCGCATCAACAACTTTTGGCCAACATCCAACTCGCTTAAATCAACATCAATATAAGGAGGAATTATGTCAGCAGGACACAGATATTTGACGGTCCTTTTTACGGTATTCAAGTAAGCACCTGCCATGTTCAAGACAACAAGAAGATCATGTCATTCCTCTCAAGGATGGATGGATGGAATATTAAGCTCAAATAAAGGCATCATTGGCAACAATGAAATAATATCTCAATCAACTAAATACCAATTCACCTGATAGTGGATATACCTGCAAATTAGTAATGTTTTGGATCCGAGTTGTTCTTCTCAACCGAAGCAAAATCACATTGCGACTAGAAATACTAAAATTCCAAGTTGACAGATGTGCTGGGTTACAATCCACTAAACAGATGTTCAACCCTACCTAACAGCTAGCATAATCAACCATCGTTTGTCCTTAAGAAATGGCTGGACCTATGTTTTACAATGTCATGAACATGAAGGGAAATTCTAAAGATAAAACAAAATGGTCCTTTATTTAGGAGCATGGATTCTCATATAGGCATTGCTAACTTTTGTACATAATCTTGTATCAGAAACTTTTGCTAGTAGCAGTGCTTGGAGAAAGGGAAGAGTTTGGTAAGTCCTTCCTAGACTGAATGAGGCTTTCTTTTCAGTGAATTAAGTCCCAAGGGACACACTTAACACCTGTGATTTTCTTTCTCCATGAGAACCATCAGCAAATAATCTAGACTTCCAATTCCAATTTATTGCCCAAATACTCTCGTGTAGACCTGATCAAAAGACAATTTGGGACCCGACTGAGAGTTTACCTAGAACTGGCCCAACAAAGCATAATCGGGTTGGCACTGGATCCAAGATGAAAACCCAAAGATAAAATTTAGCCATTTTGATATTAAGCCAACTTGATGATCAAAGATAGAAACTTTTTTTTTTAAACATATAGATTTGTAATGGAATGCCAGGACACATCCAAGCTGGAATCAGGGATGAATTACCTGACCTTATACTGATGAGGGTCCAGGTCCAGATATTGGACTATAATATCCGGGTTCAGGTACAGGTCTAGCGGTACCCGGAACTAAACTCAACCCAACCCATAGAAAGGCGTACTCTGATGCATTACATTCCTAAGAAATCCAGCATATTTGACAACCACAATAGGAATTGTAATCTATATACTATACCTAGTGGCTGTTGAACCAAATTTTTAGGGTTACGCAAAATCTCAAAAAAGTATGATCAAGATGCATAACTAGATGCGCTTAGAGTAAGCAGAAAGTGAACAACAATGACAGAATATAAAAGTTGAAAGTGGTAAACATTTTTGTATATACCCAAACCAAGGACATGAGAACACATATACAAAAGGTTAAGTTTGTCATGTACCCCTATTTTGAAGGGCTAAACCAAATCTTTTAGGCCACTAGCCATAAAAATAAGAGCCTACACAAAAAGTAATTTGGTCCAAGGCTGTTCCAGAAAATCAAATTTATCTTATATATATAAAAAATTACACAGATTTACTTCAACTAATGAAGATATATTAAACAACAGCTACCATGAAAAGTCTAGGACTATGAGTAACAGGCCAAGAATCCATTAAGCTTGTGAAAAACAAAACAGTGGAACAGTGTCCCATGAAATGGAAAATTTCAAGCCGTTTCCTCAAAGACAGGAAATGAAGACATTGATATGCTAGCCGCAACAGCATGTGTGACGTGTATCAACCAGTTAGAAGGCTTCTCGCCTCTGTTTCAGCATGGAAAATTTTGTGTGGGGGGTTGTGCCTGTGGTTGTGGAGGGCGGGCTGCAATTTACTTTTTCTCATCGACTAGCATCATGTACAGAATCAAAGCCCCATTGATGACCAGTAACTTGCTCATTTACTTGATGCAATTTGTAACCTCCAAGGAGCCTTCTACAACAAGTTTACTAAATGAAAATGGTCCACTACATTTGGGGACTGCATGTCTTCCGAGAAGACCAGCTTGGCTCAAATTG
Organism: Agave tequilana; assembly: GCA_038442645.1. NCBI lineage: Eukaryota > Viridiplantae > Streptophyta > Magnoliopsida > Asparagales > Asparagaceae > Agave > Agave tequilana. The sequence continues at coordinate 39,968 of JAVJIF010022132.1, forward strand.
ATGATGGCTATTTCATATTTGTTTGCTTATCAAGTCAAGCTCAAGACTATTCTTAAGCTTTGCTATTTAAAAAGCCAACCTCAAGCTATATCGACCTTGATTCCTTTCATCTTGATCATGCACACACAAACAAAGAGATCCAGTTGTCATACTTTAATAAAGATGGTCTATGCCACCGATCATGGAAAAGTATTTGATACTGTTATATGCACTTCTGTACCCTTATTTTCGCTAATTTATGTTTCCTACTTGATGACTCTTATTATCTTATATATTAATAAGGAGGACTACATGCCCCACTAATACACACACGAGATAAAAAGAGCCAGGCATGCCTTGGTATGCATGTTCTGCGCCTACTGAAATACTTATATGAGTTATCAGTAAATTAACAATGTCAAGCGTAGCATTTTTTTGTATAAAATGTCTCTAGAGTTTGCTTTTTTCTTTCCTTTTTTTGGGTCTAAAGTTCAGTTTCTTAAACACAAACAAGCTTTAATTAAGTCATGTTGAAGCTGCTCAACAAGTACTCAAGTGAACTTGTACATGCCTATCCTAGATTGCTTCAAGCTTGACCTGAGCTCAAACTGCCCCAGGAAACAAACAAGGGAGCTTGAACAAGTCAAGCTCAAGTCACCTCAAACCCTTTACCAAAACTACTTAGAAGCAGTAGCAGTTCTTGCACTACCAACTGACCAACTGATCTGAGGCTGTTTGCCTAGAATCCCAATCCTCCCACCAACATCTTGTCATATCAGAAAAGAGACAAAAGCATAAAATCCCATTCCCTCCTCCCTGTTTGACTCCATGTATCCAAAATCCACTTCTTGTGAGGACCTCGTACTGCGAGAGCAAATTCTCATTCAATCTCACCCTCTCTCAAGCTAAGTTGGGATCTGAAGTATGTGCTAACTTTTGTCGTTACACTGAGTTAAAGAGAGATTCTGAATATCAATAGGGCAACTCTAGCTAGTGATCAGTGCACAAAGTATCAGATTTAATTTAGAAGTAATCGTGTGACATCTTCTGAAAGCGCAAAGTGATCATGTTCTTACTCAATACCCATCCTTCATCGTGAAATGAAATTGAGTAGAATGAAATTGAGTAGCATGTTAGCTATAGACTTAAGAGTAAAATGGTTGAAGTTGAAGGTGTTTTTGGGGGGTTGTTTTGTGCCCACAGAATACCCTCCAAAACTTACTAAGACTTCCCCTACCAAAAATTGGCATGACCTGTGCATGACACAAGTCTATCCACATATCATAGTTACAAAATTGTAAACCTTTTTATTCTCCTCAAAATATGTAGAAGATAAAAGTATCAAATGCCCCTTAAGACAAAAGATAACTGTTATATAGATCACTCTATTACTCTAGGTTCTTTTATATATAATAACAACCTAATATGTATTTTTATACAAGGCAAAAGAAAATCATAAAATCAAATTGATTTATGACTAATATGACTAATCAGTATTCATTTTCTTCCATAATCAACCCTTTTCAATTTCAATTATAACAACATATATGTATATCCCAGAACAGAAATTGTTACCAAGATACCAAGCCGGATCTCTCTCTTATGTACATATCCCTATAGAGAATCATCATGTTTCAATTTTTCATTGAATATTTGAATATGTTGAATAGAAAATGCAAATTTTGATGGAATGTGGCTCATGTTGTCCCAAGTGAAATTGCAATAAACGTTGTGATATATGGCTAGATAGATAGCCGTATCAGCATGTACTTAAAAGTACAATACTATTCAGAGTATATTTATATTATATTACGCAACGCAATTTAATCGTATTCTATAAATTCATTAAATACATGTATTCAAAAAAGAACACAGATATACTCATGTCTGAGTCTGAATTTTGGAGAATTCTGGTGTCCAACACCTCATTATCATATTATAATACAGTACTCATGTTTGTGTCAACAAATCATAGTTGAGTACTCATGAAGTTAGAAAACAAATTCAACAAGACTGCTATAAGACTGGCCATGATTTATGAGTCAAGAGTGTAGGGCATTAAAGAAAAAACATGTCCAGGAGAGGGTGTAGCTGAAATATGGATGTTGAGCAAAATGAGCAACAATATGAGAAAAAAAAACTGTTCAGGTTTGTTTGGACATGTGCAACTATGATTGATGGAGTTACCAGCTAAGAATCATAGGAACATATTTGATGGAAACTAGGATGAGAAGCAGTATAGACCAAAACGAGAATAGATATTGAAGTTCTAGAGAAAAATTTGAAGGCTGCTAATTTGACAAAGGAAATGGCTTTAACATAGACAAATAGATGAAGGATTCATATGGCCAGCCCCAAAGAATGGAAACAAAAATTCATGTATGTTCGAGAGAGCATGGAGAAGGATAAAGCTAGTTATTGCTATCAACTTACAAGCCCACTCCATTTCAAGACACTTCTTAGTGTCAGAAAGAGGTAGCTAGACACTTTGGTTGACCTTGTCCACACAGAATCTCAGTCATATGCATTCCACCATATATAAATAACACTTTTGAGCCTTGCTGCTGGAAACCCACCATTTAGATGTAGCTACTAGAATATTTTAATGAAAGTGCAGTGATCAGTTTCCGACCTTCTCGAGATCATGACACGTGTTTAACCATCCTCAAACAAGCGAGTGACACGTGACCGCTTCTAGAACCTCTGAACAGAAGTCCTCATCCAATTCAAACTTCGAGCACTACAGATAGGTAAAAGAAAGAGATAAAGTTGGTTACGAGTATCCCAATCTCTAAAGCCAAATCCCAAAATCGACAGTTACAGCTTGGGAACGGATCAACCATATCTACAGCTGGACGCAAACTACCAAATAAAGATAAACACTCGTTCAACCAATTCAAATCAAGATGTTTAGCTCTAACCGCTTCTAAGATAAGCGGTTAAATGTTTAAACAACTAGACTCTGCAGTATTATCTAATAGATACTACCAATATAAATAGCATGCGCCTTCCAACGTGAAGGAGGAGATCAATTCGACCCAGAAACCCTAGTGCGTGAGATTGGAGCGATAACCATTATAGTTTCTCCAAAATTATAGTGAAATTCCCTTTCTCTCCGTAATTTTTCTCTCTTTAGATTTTTCAGGTAAATCTCTGTGTTTGCATTGATTTGATTACTACAATTTATTTATTAATCCCACATATTTGTTGTGTGGATAAATTCTCTAGCAATTACCCACTGCATTTGGTGCTTTCAGTGAGATTTTTGAGTCCACACTCTTAAGTTCTCCCCATCCAATACTCTAACTCTTCCTCAAAACAACGCACACTACTGACATGGCTCCACCAAGGAAGAACGTCTCCTAGGCTACATCCGCTGCCCCCACCACTCTGAAAGGAAAAGAAAAGGTTATCGAAGCCGCCGAGCTTGCAGTTCGTCAAACCAACCTATCCGACGTCCATATCCATGACGATGAAGACTCCCATTCTTCCTCTGCCACGCCGCGGAGGGTGCTGGCTGCTGAACCCGAGCCCCAGCACACCAGCAAGCAACTCCACCAAATGCTTTTCAACCTGAAGAAGCAGATGGAGGATCAACAAGCAAGCAGAGATAACTCGACTACGCGAAACAGCTGCTCTTGAAAAAGACACAGCAGCTCGTATCCATACTCGACTACTCAAACAAATTGATACACTGCGGAAGTCGCAGTCTTCCCGTACCGCCGAAGGAAGGCTCGAACTCCCTTGTCACCACAACATGACCGGGAATTTGCGCGATCCACCAGCAACTCAAAGCGTGACCGATCGGAGACCTGCGACAATGACAAGTGCTCCGAGTACTCAAGGCGTCCCCGAACCCCGAAGTTCCCTCACATAGAGGATATCGCGGATCTAGTCCAGAAGCGGCCCAACCAAACGGGCCAATAGTTTTCGAAAGGAATGGAGCGCAGCGGGGTGAGACCTCCGACACACCACTGTCAGAGGAAATCACCACGCTCCGTTTCACGAGGAAGTTTGTAATGCCCTACGACCACTACTCGGGAACCTCCAACCCCTCCTGCATCTCCACTAGTTCCAAGACAAAATGACGGTTTATGCTCACGATGACCTTCTTCTCTGTTGGTCATTCCATTCCAGCCTCAAAAGAGCCGCTTATCATTGGTTCTACTTACTCCCAAAGAACTCCCTTCAAAGCTTTGAAGATGTAATTGACAGCTTCTACAACCAGTTCGCTTCTCAGAGAGAATTCTAGAAGAATAGTAACAATCTCTTCATAGTGAAAATGAAACTAGGGAAGAGCTTGAAAACCTACGTCAGCTACTTTCAGAACCAGATGGCGCTGGTATACAATTGCAATGAAGATGTTGCCGCCGCAGCGTTCATCAGTGGGTTGCAAGTTACCGACTCATTCTACAAGCATCTGGTGAAGAACGATGTCACCAAGATGAGGGACATCCTTAACCGAGCACAGAAGTACATGCAAATCGAAGAGGCGACTCAGGCTGCCACCAGTCGCCCACCCAAACAAGAACTCGAGGTCAAGAAGCCACATTTCCCCGAGGAAGAATCTGAGCCACAACTCCACCGCCGTCTACAAACCACCCAGGCGTGCGCTCGAATCCAGCAAGGAAAATACAGCAGAGTCCGACCTCGTTCCATTCAGGATACCTATCGACCATGTCTTCAACACCATCAAAGACCAGCCTTGGGTTAGGCGCCCGAGCAAACCGCTCCCACAGAACCCGAAGAGACATGAATCCAGAGACTACCCTGCCTTCCACGATAGGAGGGGCCACCTCACAGTGAACTGTCGCACCCTCTGACGACACCTTCAGGACCTGGTCAATGAAGGATATCTCAAAGTATATCCTCAACCCCGCACAACCCTCAGAGATTAGAGTGCAGAGGCAGCCCGAGATCCTAGACAAACACCAAGGCAGCGCTCTCATCCAATACAAGAAGGTAAACGTCACCGTCGGGACATCTCTGGTAGAAGGACCATCTACGTCAATGAAGCTCAGAGGAACAACTATCTGGCAATATTGACACGCCCGTCTTCACCATTGAGCAAGCTCGTCTTAGGGTCTGTTTAGTTGTCGTAACTGGTCGTAATTCGTAGTTGTAATTGGTAAAGTCTTTGACAATTGTAATGAGTTACATGTATGTAAATTTTACGGTGTTTGGTTGGTAATATAAATTATAAAGTGGGAAAGTGTATTGTACTTTACGGTGTTTGGTTGTCGTAATGTATAGTCGTAAGTGAAAAAGTTGACCACAAAATTAACTATTTGGTGATTTTAAAAGTTTTAATAGTGCAAATAAATATTAAAAAGTTAAATATTAAAAATTTTAATATTAATATAAAAAAATATTACAAATTTGTATGACCACAAAATTAACTGTAACTGTGCTGTAAGTGAGTGGTAACTGGGTTGCAAGTGAGTGTTAGTTGAGTTACGCAAGTCTTTTACGAATTACGGTCCAAACAAACGCCGTAGTTGTAACTGGGTAGTAAGTCATTTACGAATTACGGAGTTTTACGTGAAACAAACGGCCCCTTAGCCTACGCCGGTGCACTTCTCGCATAATGACGCCTTGGTCGTGGCAATACGCATCGGCTGCTCCAAAGTGTTAAAGATCTTGGTTGACCGGGGGGGGTTAGTGTCAATATCTTGCATGGACACACCCTAAATCAAATGGAGGACACTCCCGAATTGGCCAAAAAGATGAACATCCCTCAAACCCAATCGCTTCTCTATGGATTCGACGGGAGTGAAGCACGTTCCCCGGCACAGTCTAGTTCCCGATCTGAGCGGATCCATACAACGTCGTCACAGAGTTCTACGTCCTTGACGTTGAATCTCCTTATAATGCCATCCTCGGGAGGCCATGGCTCCACATGATGAGAGGAGTCTCGTCCACCTATCACCAACTTCTGAAGTACCCCACACCATTAAGAATGGCCAACATAAGGGGTGACCAGGCGATAACCAAGACAGTAGCAGCAGTAACCCAGAAGAGGTCCGGCTGAGCACAAAAGACCTCCCGAGCAGATCCTAACGAAACTCTCATGTGGACAAGAAGCAGAAAAGGATGGTTGACCAATAGCAATCACAATACGACAAAAGCCGAGATTCTGACTTACCCACCGAGTCAGGAAATCCCAACATCTAGACCGAGGAGCCCGAGTCATTCATTGTAGACCCACATCACCCAGAGCGGACCCTCCGAATCGGCTCAAACATGCACCATCATGAGAAGACATTGTTTAAACAGTTCTTGTCGAATAATTCAAACGTATTTGCGTGGTCCCCCACCGATATGCCTGAAATTGACCCCGAAGTCATCTGTCACAAGCTCTCCATCAAGGCGGACGTTAAGCCAGTGAAGCAAAAGCCTAGGAGAATGAACGAAGAACGGAGTCACGCCATCAGCGATGAAGTTGACCACCTACTTCGAACTGGCTTCATTCGAGAGAAATTCTACCCCGATTGGCTCTCCAATCCCGTTCTCGTGAAGAAAAAGAATGGCAAGTGGAGAGTCTGCATCGACTTTACCAAACTCAATGAAGCTTACCTGAAGGACAGTTATCCCCTTCCGAGGATTGATCAGCTGATAGAGGCGACGGCGGGTCACGAGCTCCTTAACTTCATTGATGCTTATTTTGGGTATAATCAGCATAGTTCAAAGTAGTGGTCTAAGCCGCCGACTCGACGGGCACCGAGACGGATCAGTCTCAGAGTCTTGGATCGGATTCGAGTGATATGAGCAAAATGCTATGTAGAAAACTAAAAAAAATCTGAAAAAAATCAAGACAAATCCTAAAAAAAATGTAGACATCAATATTCATGTATCACATATTCAAAACCTATCACTTAACACACTCAACATAAAGCGAAAGCATAAATACGCGCATCGTCGGTAGAAACATATCAAAATACATGCATAATATAGTAAATTGCACAAAATACATTCATAAATACCTGCTAATGTAGTCATTTCCACGTTGAATTCCGATGAGGCACAAACTCATCATTATCACAATCCGCGCAGTAAGTATAGAAACCAGGTGTACTATAAAGATAATAGCATGCTTGCGTGTGAGATCCAGTAGGTTGAGATGATTGGCTAGAGGATCCAGCATCAGAGTAATATGGCAGTGGGTGTTATGCAACATCAGCGTCATAGTGATAATACTCGAAACCTTGATAATTAGCATTGTTAGTTGAATATTTACCAGTGTTAGAATAATCAATGCTAAAATGTTGGCATGATGTCAAACTCAACCCCTGTAAATGACCTTCAAGACTATGATAACCATGTGAGTAGTTATCATGTCCAATCGAATAATCATCGCTAGAACTCAAATAAACCAACCGATCCAAATGCCTACGCTGTTGCGAAATCTCTGCTCGGCCTCCATAAGTTGTATCTTGTGTGGCATAATACTCTGAATCCCATGTCATAGCACCACCTCGTTGGCTTCCACCAACGCCATGAATCTCTTCATTATTATCGCCACCACTGCTATAACCACCATCATCTTCACCACCACCGTCACCGCCATTACCGCCATCATCATCGCCGCCATCACCATCGTCGTCATCACCCCCACTTTCATCACTACGACAAATACCTTCACCCAACCAACTTAAATTATCTGGTGGTAACATCGACTGTTCTCCCTCCCGAATCCACTCATCCAATATATCATCATCATTGAAAATATTGTTCAGATCAACTGGGTTGTAATAATCATCAGTGTCGCTTTACCATGTCAAGTTTCTTACTCGCAACCGCATATTGTAATGCACAAATACTAGTTTATGCGACCTTTTCATTGCCAACCGGTTGCGCAGTTTTGGATGAATCAGCGACCACGTGCTCCAGTTACTTTCACAACCCGATGAAGAACATGTTTGGCTTAAAATTTTGATGGCAATTTTCTACAGATTGGGAGCTTCTTCGCCATAGTTAATCCACCAATCAGCTGAAAGAGTTTGTTACACTATTTTTCTAGTCAGTGAGCTTCCAAATTTTCCAACTCCATCCACAAATAATTTTATCTGCGAGAATCTACAGCATAAATGTTAATATTTGCACAACATTATATCAATAGAATAAATAAATTATTATTACCTCATTAATAGCTCTTGCTTGTTTATTCAAATTCGGCTCCAATCTTTTAATGACCTCTTTTAATCCATTTCTCATTTCTGAATGTGTAAAAAAAAATTTAATATTGTAGTGTTGAATTAAAAAATATGCTGCAATAATGTTAACACATGATTGTTATGATATGACAGTTTCAATTTCTAGTCAACAAATATGATTTCTAGGCAAATGAATTACCAGCAGCATGTAAGTGTCTATGCATTGTCCCTCACATCTTTTATCAATGATATCCCAGTACTTCCTTCAATTCTTATTTGATGTCTTTATAGTCAATTTTGCTCTATCCATAACTTCATAGATAATAGATAATGTAGGTTTCTTGTCATGATCCACTATATTCAAGACTCTAACAAGAGAATTCATAATGTTTTGAACCTCTCTTGCCTTCTTTCAAAACCGGTCAGTCAGAATGAGATTAGAAACCTTACCTCTCACACTTCTTCTACCCCTTTCTTTGTTGAATTCACGCTATTCGGTTGTTGTACACATTCTTTTCAAATTTTGTTCATAGCAAATAAGGCTTTCAATAGAAATAAACTCGGCGGTAAACCGTGTTACACCTGGTCTCAACAAATCTCTATCTCTCGTAAATTGCTTCATTAAATTCACCGCTTTGAGGCTATTGTAAATGAATGATGCAATCATCTTAGCATCATCTAATATCTCTTTCATTGATTTCATCGAGCCAATATCTTCAAGCATCAAATCAATGCAATGTGCTGCACAGGGAGACTAAAACAAATGATTTCTCTTCTCCATCAACAAGTGACCAGCTGCTTCGAAACTTGCCTCATTGTCTGTTACAATCTGCACGATATTTTTTTCACTAACTTCATCAACTTTGTCGATTAAAAAAATATATATAATCAGCAATCTTCAAGATATTAGTAGTACCAACAGAAGTATGATAGATCATGTTTCTATTACAATAAATCATGAAATTAATAATAAGCTTTTTATTCCTGAAACTCCAGCTATCACACATGATCGTGTAACCATACTGCGTCCATTTTACTTTTATTGAAGCAATATATACTTCAATTTCTTTCAATTCCTCCTGCAAGTAAAGATTGCCAATCTGGTACCCCTAGGGCCTTTTACACCTGGGCATGTCTCCGCAATAGTATTAATCATGGCCTGATAATAAGGACCACTATCAGTTGCATTGAATGGTATTGCATTGTACTGGAAGAATTTTGTCATAACTTTTTCAACTTTTTTAACATTCTCAGTTAAGAACATGCTTTTAATTGATTTCTGTTTCCGTGGGAACATGTAAGGATCAATACCACGAGCCAGAATTTCAGCTTCTCTAGTGGTAAAACTCTGACGCAATCCACGCTTGATCTCTGGTCCTGAAGGCTGCGAACTATTGCCACCAACATCTCTTGTATGACCTTCTGCAGATCTCTAAGCCATTTCACGGCTTTCTTTTATAGCTCACTTTAATTGTCTTTTTTCAACTTCTTTCAAACCACCAACTTCTTCAATTTTATTTTCAAAATTTTCATCCGCCACATCATAAAAATCTTCCTCACTTAAGATTTCATAAGCCCTTTTTTAGATTTTATGACTGCTCTTTCTTTGCTACTTTCAAAAGATGTTACAATAATTGAGACACTTCTCTTGGTACTCGCAAGCATCCTTCTACCTGACTGAATACATGTGCTATGTGTTGCTTCAATCTTGCGATACCACCATGTACTTGTTTCCCACAATAATTACACTTCATAAGTTTTCTACTTCCACCAACAGGGGTACCATGTTCCCAGAGCCATACTGAAATATTAAAAATTATCTGTTAATTTACATTAAATTAAAAGATTAACATTAAAAGATTAAATTTACACTAAATTAAATGTACAATAAATTTAAACATTTCTAATGAATTAACATTAGATTAAATTACCTAAATTAAATTAAGTAGATTAAATTAACTATATTAAATTTAAACTAATATTAGCTATATGTTAATTAGATTAATACTGCTTTATGCTAAATTAACTAGATTAATATTAGCTATACATATTAGATTAATACTGCTTTATGCTAAATTAACTAGATTAATATTAGCTATATATATATATTAAATTAACGAGATTAAATTTACACTAATATTAACAAAATTAACTTCATTAATTACCAAAATTAAATTAACAGAAGGGAGAGGAGGGTAAGAGAGGAAAGGAGAGAGAAACAGAGGGAGGGAGAGGAAAAGAGCTAGAGAGAGCCTGGGAGATGGAGAGGAAGAGAGAGTGAGAGAGAGCGGGTGAGAGGAGGGGGAGAGAGAAACAGAAGGAGGGTGAGGGAAAGAGCCAGAGAGAGTCTGGGAGATGTAGAGGGAGAGAATGCGAGCGGGTAGAAAAGGAGAAAAAGATAGAAGGTGAGAGAGGGACGGGGAGAGAAACAGAGGGACGGAGAGGGAAAGAGACAGAGAGATCTTGGGAAATGGAGAGGGAGAGAAATAGAGCGGGTGAGAGAGGGAAGGGAAGAGAGAGACGGGAGAGAAACAGAGAGGGAGAGGGAGAGAGAGACCTAAAGGCGGAGAGTTGTCGTCGAGCCAGAGCGGAGGCATCGTCGAGCCGGCGGCGCTGGAGGTGGAGGGGCGTCGAGCGGGGGCGCCAACCTCTCAGATCTGAGGTATGTTCATTTTTTTCTTTTCCTTTTTTTTCTTTTAAACACGTCTATCGTCACGGGCGCACAGTATTTGACTGACTCGACCGAGATTCAGAGTCGACTCAGCCGAGTCTGGCCGATTCGGCCGAGTCGCTGAGCGGACTGCGAAAACTTCGACTTGCGAATCGGATCGAGGAAGGCCAAGTCGTATCCGACTCGGCCGAGACTTCGATCACTGATAATCAGATCAAGATGCACCTACCAGATAAAGACAAGACAACCTTCACTACTGGTCGGGGAATGTACTGTTACAAGGTGATGCCCTTTGCACTCAAGAATGCTGGGGATACGTTCCAGCGAATGGTTAACAAAGTCTTCAGGGACCTCATCGGGAGCACCATGGAAGTATACACAGACGATATATTGGTAAAAAGTGTACAGTGCATGGATCATCTCCAACATCTATACAAAGCCTTTGATCTCCTTAGGCAATACAAGCTGAAGCTCAACCCCGAGAAGTGCACATTTGGGGTGGCTTCCGGGAAGTTTTTGGAATATTTGGTCACTCAACAAGGCATCGAGGCCGACCCCGATCAGATATTTGCAATTCTAAACATGAAGTAACCCACTTGTGTGAAGGAGGTCCAGATGTTGAACGGATGTCTCGCAACCCTCAGTCGATTCATCAGCGGTCCACAGACAAATGTAGGCCCTTCTTCCAAGCCTTGACGAAGAATGGGGCCGACTTCTGCTTGAGTGAAGAATGCGAGACAACCTTCCAAGGATTGAATAGGTGTCTGACTTCACCACCTCTGTTGTCAAAGCCTTTCTCGAGAGAAACACTATATCTTTACCTCGCCGTCTCGGAGTCAGCTGTGAGCGGAGCCTTGGTTCATGAAGATGAAGGCATCCAGAAGTCGGCGTATTACGTCAGCCACTCCATGAACGAACCACAAACCAGAAATCAAAGGCTAGAAAAACTGGTGCTTGCCTTCTTCATCATCTCGAGAAAGTTTAAGCACTACTTTCAAACCTTCTCGATCACAGTCCTCACAGAGCATCCTCTGAGAAGCGTCATGGAAAACCCAGAAGTAACCGGGAGGATATCAAAATGAGCATCGGAACTGAGGTCCTACGGGCTCAGGTACGAGCCAAGGACAGTTAAAGGCCAGGTTTTGACTGACTTTATTGCTGATTTCACCCTAAGAGTCATAGAACAAGCTATAACCTACTGGAAGGATGGATCATGAACGTGGACGGAGCTTCAAACAGTGAGAAGCAGGCATCAAGATTGTCCTCACCACTCCAGAAGGATTTATCATCGAATAGTCCTTTACCCTCGGCTTCCCGGCGTCCAACAACGAAGCCGAGTACGAGGCAGTCCTACCTCGACTCCGAATGGCTATCACGCTCGGGGTCAAAGAGCTCAAAGTTCAGTGTGATTCCTCACTGGTGGTCAACCTAGTCAGCTGAGAATACGTCGCAAGAGATGCTCGGATGGCAGAATACCTATGACTCTTCTCAAATTGAATTCTAAAATCGCCTGATGCGACTTCAAATGGGTCTCCAAATCCGAAAACAATCACACCGGCTCACTTGCCAACTTGAAGGCAGCCACAGAGTTCCAGTTTAGATGGAAAATCCCCGTCGAGCATATCGCCAACCCGAATGTCCTCTAGTCGATCAAGAGGTCCTACGCCTTGATACCTCACCAGGGTGAAGGGACCCCATCATTACCTATCTAAAAAAAACGAAACGCTTCCCAATGACAGAGCAGAGGTACGAAAGCTCCAGCACTTAGCCACCAAGTACACACTTCTCGGGGATGTCCTATACAAGAAATCCTACTTCAAGCTCTCCTCCGACCCATATCTGAGATGTCTCGGATCAGACAAAGCTCCGAAAGTGATGCAAGAAATCCACGAGGGCGATTGTGAGAACTATTCGAAAGGTCGCTTCATCGCCCACAAGGTCATCAACCAAAATATTACTGGCCCAAGATGTTCGACGACACCAAGGATTATGTGAAGAAGTGCCCGCAATATCAGAGATTCGCTCCAACGTCAAACAGGCCGAGTACTGACCTCCACACCTTGCGTCTTGCCCCTTCATGCAATGGGGTCTGGACGTAGTTGGACCACTCCTCCGAGCGCAGTCTCAGTTGCGGTTCCTGCTGGTGGCCACCGACTACTTCACCAAATGGGTCGAGGCAGTGCCGCTCTCCGAAGTCACTGATCAACAGATTGTCAAGTTCCTCTGGCAAAACATAGTGTGTCGCTTCGGGCTCCCCCACGCTATCATCTCCGATAATAGAACGAGCTTTGCTAGAAAGTAGCTAACTTCTGCGCCAAGTACAAGATCACCCATCGATTCTCCACGCCTTATTATCCCCAAGGCAATGGCCAGGCTGAGATCAGCAACTAAATCATTCTCGACAGTCTGTGCAAAAGTCTGGACAGTTAAAGGCAAATGGGTGGAGAAGCTTCCCGGAGTGCTCTGGCCCTATAAGACCATCAAGTGTGTCCCCACTGACGAAACCCCGTTCTCGTTCGCATACAGGACAGAGGTGATCATCCCAGTCAACATCAACATGCCGACACTCCGAGTGGAAGGAGTGGATCAAGTCCAGAAGACGCCCAACTCCGTCTGACGTTGGATCAGTCAGAGGAAAGCGACAACAAGCGCAAATCCACATCACAGCCTACCGACAACAAATCCGAGTCGCACACCATATGAAGGTGAAGGTTCGGGAATTTCAAGTTGAAGACTTGGTCCTGAAGCGCGTGATTCAGACCACGCGGCAGAAGGAACAAGGGAAGCTGAGACCCAACTGGGAGGGCCCCTACAACACTGTTGCTCGGGGAGGCAAAGGGTCTTACACCTTGGCTGATCAGGACAAAAACCAACTCAAGAAGCAATGAAACTCTTTTCACTTGAAGCGATATTATGTGTAAATCATGTAAATATCCAATGAAAGATTATTTTTTGCTATCTTAATCATGTTTTACCAAAATTCTGATACCTGCCCTGAGTACAATGCACACTCTCAACAGCCTATACCGGGTCCTAGCCTGCCACGACAACACAAATTCGAAGCTAGGGGGCTCCCCACTCAGGCAGGATTCGTAGGTACCATTGTGGAATGAACCCGACTCGGGAACTACATGCCAAATCATTCTAAACGCTTTGGAAGAAAGTTTCCCGAGACGCAACAAGTCAATCACAAGGACAAACAAGGCAAAATTCGAACGATACTTCCATTTAAATTCTCTACTTTATTATAGAGTTTTTTCGATTACATCCATCCCCTCCTCCTTCCCCTCGTGTTTTTCCTGAGAGAAAAAACAGATGCGCTCTCGGTCGCGTCTCCAACTGCGTTCAGGAGATAACTCCTAAACAAACAATCCGCCATGACTGGGAGGGCAATGATACCGAGAACTCCCAGAAAGGCACCAGTAAGGGAGATCATGTCTCAAACTGCAAACTGAAACTTGCAAGACAATGAGGATACCGACGCGAAGACCTCAACTCTGAAGGTGAACTCAGAGCAGAGGCAAGCAAAGCGGCAACATCTAATAGGAGTGCAGACAGCCAGTCCAGGGATCGAAACCGTCATCAAGTATGTCTATACTCCATGCTCCATGAACGCTGCAAGGAAAGGGACATCGAGCCCTAACCCCTGCCCAGCCTGATCTGGTCAGAGACCAAATGTGCAAACCAAGCAGAAGCTAGAACATTCCCTGTCCTTCCCGACAGACGGGCCTTGTCGTGAGAACCGAAGCCTCTTGACGGGCCCATCATGAAAACCGAAGCCCATCGACAAACGAACTCCTGAACATCAGGAGCGCAGCAACCGTCTCTATCATCTCCCTCTCCTTCCTCCACCGGACGAAAAAGAAAGGAGACATCACCGCCCACAGAACAATGCGAAATCTTAGTAGGAAATTTTTATAAGCAGCGCAAATCTCTCCTTTTCGCCCTATTTATAGAGGGGAAGGAAGCCCAAGCGTCAACAGTTCAAAATTTTAATCTCCAAAAGACGAAGAGCCACTCAACCAGAAGGCTACACGTGTCGCAACAATTTGAATCTGAACTGTCGTGCTTGATACGCCGCACAATCCTCGAACGTCGCAACTCCTCGAAAAGTGACTGTTAATTGACCGACGTGACCGCGGATTTAAAGCTCCGCCAGCCTGTAGAGCCACGCACGCCACTAAAAGACAAAGACTAAGGCGACAGCAAGCGACCCGAGTCTAGACCAGAGTTCCCCTCTCTATTTATCTGCTCCCCTCTATATCTCCCAGAGTTCCCGAGAACCCATAGCTCCTGAGGAAATGTTCCCAACCTCTTCCCAAAAAAAGGGAAGCAGAGGGAACATCTGTAGTGGTTATTTTCTGACCTCGAGATCATGACATGTCCAACCTGTTGGCCCAAAGGCCTTCCACTCTAGTTTTGATGATGATTAACTCATGTAGTTATGTGTTACTAATAATCTTGTGATTTTAGTTTCAGATCATAAATCAAGTTATTAGTAAGTGATTAGCTTCAACAAGATGATTTGGAAGCTACCCACATGTTGATTCAAGAGCCCGAGCGTCAAAGATCATATATAGAACTTGCTCGGTGGATCAAAGAGTTTTGGATCGAGTTGGCTTGGAGATTGCGCTCTACAAGAAGACATCGGTACCATAGTTTAGTTTTGTGTTTAGATCCTAATTGTAAAGATTAGAATAGTATGATAAGCTCAAGTTCACAACACACACGTATCATGTTTTGGTTTTCGGTTTTTGGTTTAACCGATCTTGGTTTACATGAATAGATTTTATATCAAAACAAGTTTACATGTTTTAATGTATATTAGATTTGTTCTATATACATGCATGCTTCAACTCTTAGACAAACTTACTTTGATATACCTATTTCATGTGTTTTATGTTTTGGTATTTCTAACAAAACATATTTTGGAATTAATGACAAAAACTATGATATGTATATGTTTCATGTATATAGGATTATATCCATATACATCATGCTTCAAAGTGTTTAAATATCATGTTTTTGTATTTGGAAGAGTTTTTGAACAAAACGTATTTTCTATTCAAAATCCAAGTTTTAGAAAATACAGTTTTGATTTTTGGTAAAAATGATAAGACACAAAAATAGTTCATATTGATTGATATTTAAGCTAAACTTTTTACCACATGTTTATATATCAATGCAAAATGATAAAACTATTTTTGGTGATTTTTAGAAATGATAAAAGATTTTTTAAATATGTTTCTAATCCAGTTTTCAGGTCCAGGACTCAACCAGTCGACTAAACCAGGTTATTAGTCGACTTGGCTGATGTCCGGTCGACCGGGCCGGTCGACCGGACGTGCACAGATCTGTGCACGTCTGGAGTTCCTGAGACGGTCGACCGGGCCGGTCGACCGACTGAGAGCAGTTTGCTCTCTGTTTGGTTGGGTCGACCGGGCGGTCGACCGGTAGCTGTCAACGGTCAGAATATGACCGTTGGACGGTCGACCGGCAGTACATTTCTGGCAAAAATTGCTGCCAACGGCTATATTTTTCTGGGGTCTATAATACCCCATTTGTAAGAGTTTTTCTCTAAGATTTTTTGTGCGAATTTTTCCCTACTCTCTGGTGTTTTCAAAGCAATCAAAAGAAGTTTTTGGACTTGAATTGAACAATCCTTTTGGTGTTTTTGCTAGGGTTTGGAAAATCAAAGAAAGGGCTTTTGGGAAAAGATTTTGATTGAACTTCTCTATCTTGGTTTCAGTTTTTCCCAAGGATTTTTCTTTGTGATTTTGATTTCCATTCCATTGGTTTTCTCCACACTTGAGCTAACATCTACTATCTCATTCTATAGGACATTTGTGTGGGAGAAGAAATTGTTTGTGGTTGTTTGTTAGACCACCAAGTTAAAAACCCAATCTTTGTTTGGCTTTGTGCCTTGGGTTGTATCCCTCAAGTTGTGAGGTGATCCTTGTTTGCTTTGTGCTAATCCCTCAAGTTGTGAGGTGATTGTTTGTTGGATTGGAGCTTGCCTCAAGGAGGAGGTAGTGGTTGTAAAGAGAGGAGTTGGGTACTCCTTGTGAGAGTTCTTTGTGGACTTGCTAGTGGATTAGAAATCCTTCGTGTGTCGAAGGCGGGATGTAGAGCTGGGTGCTCGAACCTCGTAACATATCTTGTTGTTTGCGCTTGATCCATTGACTCTCTCTCTATCTCTCTCTTTACTTTGTGCCTTGCAACTATTCATATTGTGCATTCATTATTGCTTGGCTTGGTTGTGTGTGCATCATTTGTTGATCACACTTGAGTGTATTGCATAATTTATTAAATTCCGCATTTAGTTCATAGATTAGCCATATCACCTATTCACCCCCCTCTAGGTGACTTTTCAATTGGTATCAGAGCCAGTGCTCCTGATATTTAGGTTTAACCACCTAGGAGTTAAGATCTTGGTTTGCTAATCTTCATTTGCATTATCATTTGCACTCATACTAGTTTGCACTCATGGCTAGCCCTCCTATGTTTGACCATATTAGACTTGACTCTTGGAAGGCCAATATGAGTAGGCATTTAAAATCACTAGGACATCTAGTTTATCAAGCCTCCACTATGGAATCATTCCCTAATAATAGCAAGCATAAAAAGGCTAATGCATTAGCACTTAGAGCACTTAGAGCATCTCTTAGTGAACATCTTTTACCCGTGTTTGATCATTATGATTCGGCTTTTACAGTTTGGAGCTTATTGACGTCTCCCGAGCTTCCAAGGATTATCAACAAGATGAGGAGATCTAAGAGAGAAAAGTCCGAAGAGCATTGCTTCATGGTCCAAGGGAATAACTCCCTTGAGGTACAATCGGACACTCAATTAGATGATAGCTCTAGTTCCTATTGCCATGGTTGTTTTGAAGTTCAAACATTGAATTTGGAACTTGCTCAAAAGCTTGAAAATTTTATGGAAAAACACAATCTTTTGAAAGAAAACAACCTTGTTTTGAAAAATGAATTAAGGGATTTGTGTTCTAATTTTGAATTGGTTTTGCAAGAGAAGGAAGAGATCACTAGTGAATGTGACTCACTAAGATCTCAACTAGACCTTGCCCTTAATGAGATTGATGTTTTAAAAAGCAAAAATGATTGTGATGATGTTGTGAAGCACAATGAGATTTTATCTTCAAAATTGGATTTTACTTTTAAAGATAATCTTGTTTTGAAAAATAAAATTGATTCAATTTCAAAAGAGTTGGATTTGGTGTTAAAGAAAAATGAATCTTTGAAAATAGAAATTGATTATCATGTGTGCCATGCTAGTATACCTTCTTCTTCTTATTGCACACCTATTGCATGCTCCACTTTGTCTTCCACTATTGAAAGTGATATAAATATTTTGAAGAAAAGTGTTGATAGTTTAGGCTCCACTTTGAGCCAATGTGCTTTAAATCATACACGTTTGGAAACCTTAGTTCGCAAGAAATAAGGTCCAACTTTGCATGCACACCCAACACGGCATACACATGCTTCCCACGGACACAACCATGACATGTATGCTCATGTGTACATTTGTACACATTGTGGCCGAAAAGGCCATCTTGCTAGATTTTGTTATGATCGTATTTATCATGAAAATTTAGCAACTAATCTTGTTTGGGTTAGAAAAGAAACTAACCCCTATGGACCCAAAAGAAAATGGGTACCAAAACCACCTCCTTGATTTTTGATGTAGGTGGGAGCTCTCGCATCACGTGAGAGTATTGGTGCCTTGAGGTGGATGCGTTCTAAGCCTAAAAGAGAACCATTTGGATGCTTCACTCTCAAGGGATTTGGTGGAGAGGACCACCATTGGTTTGGAGAACTAGAGATGCACCTTCATCGATTTTGGTATCATTCTCTAACTCCCATTTTTATTTGCATGCTTTTAATGTTCATCTATTCATAGCATGTTTTGTTTTATTGTTCATTATGCTTATGTTATGTTGGTTAGATTAGTGTTATACATGTTTAGTTACTTGAGCACCCATGTTTCATATGGATCTATATTTAGTGTTCTCACCTTGTTTTAGAACTAACATGTATGCCCTAGATCTAATGCACATGCATATGCATTATGACCATTTGAATGTTTATAATGTTTTATTTTTGATGACTCATGTTTTGATTAGTATGATATTTGCCATGTTTATTAGACTTATGCTTTACATGATTAGTTGTTGAGACACCCATGTTTAGTATGGACCCATATTTTGTGTTCTCTTTATTTTTAGCTATCATGTTAATCATACATCTAATGCACATGTCTTTGTCATGCTAATCATATGGTTGACTATGACTTTGTTTTAATAATTCATGTTTTGATTATTATGATCATATTGATTGTTAACCCGTTTCATGCTTCATGTTTTGACTACTTGCTTGAATGATAGTTTTCATTAAGATTAGGATTTATACTTGTACAACTAGTGAGCTACAAATAAACCTTTATATATGTTTGTGCTTAAACGCTCATTTGTATTCACTTGATGTACTAGTATAGTCTAGTTTTGATGATTCTTGCATTTGACTTGTATTCACCATTTTACATGTTTTGTTTGACTTCATGTATATGTCCATCTTGAGCAAACTATCATATATACATATACATCCTTGAGCCACGTGCCTTCATGCATATACTTTTGTGGACTCATTGTGTTTAGGATATGTATGTATACTTTAGTTTGTACATGACATACATATGCCTTGAAGTTTAAGTCGTTTGGATGAATTTCATGTTTTTAGAGATGATTTCAATTGGTGATTTCACATGAATTTCATGTTTTAATATTGAGCTTGATTGTCCATTTTCATGATGATATGTTTCTCACAACACTTGTACACTCACCTTATTTAATATTTTCTTATGACTTAGTTTTCATGAGTACAAATTGTGCTATATGGTTTTTGAGTGTTTAGTGATCATGTGTTTTTCATGCTTCATGAAATATTCTTTGGATTTGTCCATTGCTTGAAGGATTTCGTACTAGTTGATTCATATAACTAGCTACGGTCTTCTTCTTTTGGTAGTAGTTTTCAAACATACTATATTTACAAATCTATTTTTGAAAACCCCTACCATCCACGGGTGGTTGGATGGGAGATCATGCTCATGTATGCTTTATAGTGAAAATCATAGTAAACTTGAACATGAAATGGGTGGTAGGATTATGAGATATACACTTGATCTTATTGTTGTTTCAATTGGTATCATTGAATTCTTTCAATTGGTATCAATCTTGACATTTCTTGTATACTCATATATTTGTATGTATGTATGCTTTTATTTCAATGTATATCAATCACAATTGGTATCTACTTTTCATACATATATATGTTTTATTTGTGCTTATTATATCTCTATATCTTTAAGCACAAGATTTGTTTATGATAAGCTTGAGCTTCAATTTTGTTTCAATTGATTTAGTTTTCAATTGGTATCTTAATTCGAGCCTTATCATAATTTTTATTGGAATTTCATAAAGGGGGAGAAAATTTTGTATTGTTTCCTTCAATTGGTATTTAGTATTCCACTCCCTTGCTTTATGATAGAGAATAATTATTTAAATTGGAAAAAATTTCAATTGTTATCAAAATCAAATTTGTTTGGTATTAAGATCTATGTTTAATTTCTATTGGTATCAACATTTATGTTTAAATATCAAGATTTTTTATTTTCAATTGGTATAATGTTTACTTATCAATTGGTATCTAGATTTCTGTTTTACAATTGGTATAGTTTCATTTTAATTAGTATCAATATGCACTTCCTTGACACATTTTCTTCTAATTGGTATCATATTTGTGTTTAGACAAAAATGGGAAGAACATTCCTTGTTTTTAATTCCTTGTTTTGAATATAAAAGGAATATGTTTTTATTTTTTTTAACCCCTTTGTTGATGATTGACAAAAAGGGGGAGAAGAATTTGAGTTTATATGCATGCTTG
Organism: Agave tequilana; assembly: GCA_038442645.1. Lineage (NCBI taxonomy): Eukaryota > Viridiplantae > Streptophyta > Magnoliopsida > Asparagales > Asparagaceae > Agave > Agave tequilana. The sequence goes on from JAVJIF010022132.1 coordinate 60,727, forward strand.
TATATGCATGTTTTATGTTTTTAATGTTTTTATATTAAGCTCAATTGGTATCCAAAGCATTATTTAAAGAACATGTTTTTAGTTTGTTTAGTTTTGGTATCAAGAGCATGTCTATGTGTTTATGTGAATTGGTATCAAGAGCATGTTTATTTGTTTTTGCTAATTGGTATCTAGAACATGTTTATTCGTTTTTTTTTGAATATTTCATTGATATCTAGAGCATGTTTATGTGTTTAGTTTAATTAGTATCAAGAGCATGTTTTAGACTTTTATGTATTTTATGCATGTTGATGCATACATGTTTAAGAGCTTACATTGCATATCTATTTGTTTATTCTTATGCATGAGTTAAGGGGGAGCTTCTTTGAAGCTTAACTTTAATCCATGCATATATAACTCCATGAGTTTTGTCATCATCAAAAAGGGGAGATTGTTGGCCCAAAGGCCTTCCACTCTAGTTTTGATGATGATTAACTCATGTAGTTATGTGTTACTAATAATCTTGTGATTTTAGTTTCAGATCATAAATCAAGTTATTAGTAAGTGATTAGCTTCAACAAGATGATTTGGAAGCTACCCACATGTTGATTCAAGAGCCCGAGCGTCAAAGATCATATATAGAACTTGCTCGGTGGATCAAAGAGTTTTGGATCGAGTCGGCTTGGAGATTGCGCTCTACAAAAAGACATCGGTACCATAGTTTAGTTTGTGTTTAGATCCTAATTGTAAAGATTAGAATAGTATGATAAGCTCAAGTTCACAACACACACGTATCATGTTTTGGTTTTCGGTTTTTGTTTAACCGATCTTGGTTTACATGAATAGATTTTATATCAAAACAAGTTTACATGTTTTAATGTATATTAGATTTGTTCTATATACATGCATGCTTCAACTCTTAGACAAACTTACTTTGATATACCTATTTCATGTGTTTTATGTTTTGGTATTTCTAACAAAACATATTTTGGAATTAATGACAAAAACTATGATATGTATATGTTTCATGTATATAGAATTATATCCATATACATCATGCTTCAAAGTGTTTAAATATCATGTTTTTGTATTTGGAAGAGTTTTTGAACAAAACGTATTTTCTATTCAAAATCTAAGTTTTAGAAAATACAGTTTTGGTTTTTGATAAAAATGATAAGACACAAAAATAGTTCATATTGATTGATATTTAAGCTAAACTTTTTACCACATGTTTATATATCAATGCAAAATGATAAAACTATTTTTGGTGATTTTTAGAAATGATAAAAGATTTTTTAAATATGTTTCTAATCCAGTTTTCAGGTCCAGGACTCAACCAGTCGACTAAACCAGGTTATTAGTCGACTTGGCTGATGTCCGGTCGACCGGGCCGGTCGCCGGACGTGCACAGATCTGTGCACGTCTGGAGTCCCTGAGACGGTCGACCGACTGAGAGCAGTTTGCTCTCTGTTTGGTTGGGTCGACTGGGCGGTCGACCGGTAGCTGTCAACGGTCAGAATATGACCGTTGGACGGTCGACCGGGCGGTCGACCGGCAGTACATTTCTGGCAAAAATTGCTGCCAACGGCTATATTTTTCTGGGGTCTATAAATACCCCATTTGTAAGAGTTTTTCTCTAAGATTTTTTGTGCGAATTTTAACCTACTCTCTGGTGTTTTCAAAGCAATCAAAAGAAGTTTTTGGACTTGAATTGAACAATCCTTTTGGTGTTTTTGCTAGGGTTTGGAAAATCAAAGAAAGGGCTTTTGGGAAAAGATTTTGATTGAACTTCTCTATCTTGGTTTCAGTTTTTCCCAAGGATTTTTCTTTGTGATTTTGATTTCCATTCCATTGGTTTTCTCCACACTTGAGCTAACATCTACTATCTCATTCTATAGGACATTTGTGTGGGAGAAGAAATGTTTGTGGCTGTTTGTTAGACCACCAAGTTAAAAACCCAATCTTTGTTTGGCTTTGTGCCTTGGGTTGTATCCCTCAAGTTGTGAGGTGATCCTTGTTTGCTTTGTGCTAATCCCTCAAGTTGTGAGGTGATTGTTTGTTGGATTGGAGCTTGCCTCAAGGAGGAGGTAGTGGTTGTAAAGAGAGGAGTTGGGTACTCCTTGTGAGAGTTCTTTGTGGACTTGCTAGTGGATTAGAAATCCTTCGTGTGTCGAAGGCGGGGATGTAGAGCTGGGTGCTCGAACCTCGTAACATATCTTGTTGTTTGCGCTTGATCCATTGACTCTCTCTCTATCTCTCTCTTTACTTTGTGCCTTGCAACTATTCATATTGTGCATTCATTATTGCTTGGCTTGGTTGTGGGTGCATCATTTGTTGATCACACTTGAGTGTATTGCATTAATTTATTAAATTCCGCATTTAGTTCATAGATTAGCCATATCACCTATTCACCCCCCTCTAGGTGACTTTCACAACCAGCCTCAAACAAGTGACACGTGACCGCTTCCAGAACCTCTGAACAGGAGTCTTCATCCAATTCAAACTCCGAGCAGTACGAGTAGCTAAAAGAAAGAGATAAAGTTGGTTACGAGCATCCCTGTCACTAAAGCCAAATCCCTGTTTGAAATTGACAGTTACAGCTCGGTAACAGATCGACCATATCTACAGTTGGACACAGACTATCAGATAAAGATAAACACTCGTTCAACCAATTCAAATCAAGATGTTTAGCTCTAACCGCTTCTGAGATAAGCGGTTAAATGTTTAAACAGAGCTAGACTCTACAGCCTTATCTAACAGAGACTACCTTTATAAATAGCATGCCCCTTCCAACGTGAAAGGGGAGATCAATTCAACCTGAAAACTCTAGTGCGTGAAATTGGAGCGATAACTATTGTAGTTTTCCCTAAATTATAGTGAAATTCCCTCTCTCTGTGGTTTTTCCCTCTTTGAGTTTTTCACGTAAATCTCTATGTTTGCATTGGTTTGATTACTACAATTTATTGATTAATCCCACATATTTTGGTGTGTGAATAAATTCCCTAGGAATTACCCACAGCAGAAAGAATGGTTCATCATATTTCATGTACATAGAAAATCACAAACTGTGACACTCCACACTAAAATTATAACGGTATTATGAACAAATGAACTTTGTGCATAGTCTAAAGTGTGGACCCATTCTATAATGTACGAGGTCTCAAGATTGGCCCAAGAGGTGCACCCACAAAATAAGTAGGCAGGTGGATGAACTTTATGAAACTAATATGATAACATATGAACAATATACAATACTACTGAAGTCTCCAAAAGACAAAAGCTAGATAATAGAACTCAAGATAGCTAATATACAAACATGCTGATATTTATCAAAACTAGAGTTTTGACACATGCTCTGCACATGCAAGAAATCCTGTAAACAATATTGGTGAGAAATCTTTTAGAAAAGATAAATATAGAAAATTCTTTTTCAAAATCTGAAATTGGAAGAATTTGTAGTTTATATATTAAATTTCAAAAGATTTAAAATAAATCCATCATATTTTCTATGCAAATTGTATGACTCACAATCTCCCCCAAAAAAATTATTATCAATGGCACTTGTGGTAATTTGACAAACTTTTAGTTCCTTTCATAAGACATGAAGCCATGAAACAAACCTGACTCCGTACAAAATTCAATTGCAATTCAATGAGAACCCCTGACCCCAAGAGTTTGGATTATAGTAGTAAAGATTTATAAGATTTTAATTTGCATCTTATTATGGTCATGCAAAGATAAACTAGATTCAGCATAAAATTACTGAGAATTGCAATATCATGAAACACTCTTGCTAGGAATAATTTAAATTGGGGTTTTTTTTTTTTCTTTTTTTTCTTTTTTTTTTTTGGGGGGGGGGGGGGGGGGGGGTGGGTATTAATTGTATAGAGCAGCCTTCATTACCTTCATGTGATATAGGAGGTGACAGTAGGTAGTGGTATATTCCCTATCCTAACAGAAACAATTCCTTTACCCTAAAGGGCAAAAAGGTTAAATGGGTAAATACTAAAAAAAAAAAACCAACAAAAATTAATTTAAATGGACAACATAACTAACATATAAGCAATGCAAAGATATAAGACTAATAAAAAACATATATAAATGCATAACCAACACAGTCTGGATATAATTAGATGAAGTAATAATTACACATAATTACACAATGCAGTTATACATCTGTTGTTAGTTTGAAGAACTCTATAATAAACATTATACGAGAGAGATAAATGAACACAAAAAGTAACCCGTACATAATCAGATAATTAATTACATGGAATAGTTTGTACATTTTTCATAGTTTGAAGTGTTGTAAAATTTTCTTTTGCATTATTTAGATATATCTCTATAGTTATAAAAGAACTCGGGCGACCGCGGTGAACAAGTAAAAGGATAGGATAACCCATTTACGCTAACGCTGCCCATTACATAACCAGCTGTGAAATTCTTACCCTACCTATTTTATAAAACAGGAAAAAAAATTCTAACCTTACCCGATAAACTGGGATAGAACAGTATACGGTATACCCTACCCATTGCCACGCCCCAGTGATACATTTTAAAAGAACCAAAATGCCGTTACTTGTCATGTATGTGAAGCTAAACCTCTACAAAATTTACCATTAATACTAAGCACAAGAATCAA
>JAVJIF010022133.1:0-88045 GCA_038442645.1 Agave tequilana
TTCATTGTTGCATACCATTTCGGACATGACACGTAAATTGGTTTCAATTGCTTGCTGTGCATATTGTATATTACCACTGCATGATGTATTTTGTGTTAAGGAGGAAGGGGCCGTGCGGGAGCCGGTAGGAGGGGGGAAGACGGGATTTGATATCTATATATATATACATCAGGAGGAAGGGGCGTGCGGGAGCCGGTAGATAGGGGGGAAGACGGGGAATCTTATATGTCTTATATGCATATACATATATTTATATTTATAAGGAGGAAGGGGCCGTGCGGGAGCCGGTAGGAGGTGGAAGACGGGGAAATTCATTTCAGATTGAATGATATTCATATTTGACTGTTAAGTTGCATTTATGTTTGTTAATGCTTGTGTTAAATTAAGTTATCACTTTATGTATACAACGAGCCTAATTGATGTGAGTGGACTCACCTATGAAGACATTACACATGCGCATACATTATATCTTTGTATCTTGACATTGTTAAATGCAACCTTTGGTAGTGTAGGCATGTAGACCATATATGTATGGAACTTGGAATAAGTAAGGCAACTTGTACATCTGTCGTTTATAAGATCATCCTATATTACTTCTTCTAAATTGATTATCTTGTGAAATCATTGTACTAATTCCCTATGATATGGTTTACTCATTGAGCTGTCGAGCTCATTGGATTTTCTTTACATCTTTTCAGGTTTGGATAAAGGTAAGGGACCTCTCTAATGGAAAGGCTAAGTTATGGATGGCATGATGTATTGTAGTATCATTTTGGTTTTGCTATATGATTTTATATGTGTAGGTATAGACCCTATGGAAGCCTTTATTGAAAAATATGTTAAGTTGTACTTGATGTATATTTTATCCTTGTAGCAGTTGAGACCTTTGTCTTGTATGTGATACTATGTTCTGGGTTTGTATATCCCTTAGATATGTATGCCTTGGAATTTTGGGTCGATGGCAATATATGGGAATGCAAACTGTTGGAATGTAACTCTTGAAATGTTGATGTAAAGACTATGTTTGCAATGGAAAGAACCAAGTCATGATATATGTTGTGGTTAAGGATTGGTATATGTGATTGATAAGTAGGCCGGGTGTGCCGAAATTATTGGTGATCTAAGTAGGCCTTCGAGCCGAAATCTTGATTATTGTAAGTGAGAAATAAAGGAATTTTAAGGATGATGCTGCCAAAATTTTTTTCTCAACTTAAGGTTAACGGAGATAAATGTTGTTGTAGGCCTAATCTTGTTTATTAGAAACTGGGGCCGTTACAATTGGTATCAGAGCATGGGTTAGGCAAGGTTAGCCTAGATAGATGTGGTATGTACGACTGACTATGGAGTCATGTATAGGTGTACTAGAGTAAGTTAGAGGTGGGATATGAGGATGGTGGTATAGTTTTAGAGTATTTGGCCCTGAAATGTAGGATATTTAACTGTTCTCCACATTTGAATGTGGGTACCCGCATACCTTAGTTCAAATGGATCTTGCAAGGGGTGCGGGCCCTTCTGTAAGAAATTCCAGTGTTATGGGACATCGGAAAGGGAGAACAATCAAAATATCACATAAGTCGGGGTCAAAACTTATTAGTAGGACAGTTATGCATAAGAGAAATTTATGAAAGATCGGCATGGTTATATAAGTGGTGATTTACTATCATATCTTGATTTTATATTCATGCAAATTATTGCTTTGGGGAGAATTGGAAGGCACATCGGCTAATATAAATGACTTACTTCTACAGATGGGAGATTCTGAGATGTCTGGATCATCGTCTGACGGTCCGGAGTCGGAAAGTTTGAGCTGGATAGCGGACCCAATGGACTGGGAGTTTGAATCTGTGACGAGACCGATCCAAATGTCATTCTTCAAGGTTCCCCAGATGATTTAGATGCAGGGATTCACATGGGGCAAAAGAGACAGATGACATTAATGAGGCAGAAAGTGCCATTAGAGACGCACCAGTAACTGAGGACTTGGGAGTCCTACCCAATGAGGAGATGAACCCTGACGGAAGGATTTTCGTTGGGGGTATTTGGTGGAATTCTTGCTGGGTGGAAGATATGGACCTGTACGATGATAACGAAAATTGGGGATGTGATTTAGATACTGTATTGGAGGAAGTAGAAGAAGAACCAGTAGAAGAAGAACCAGTAGAAGAAGAACCAATAGAAGAAGAGGATCCAGAAGAGGAACCTGTGAGGGAATATCGGGAGGAGAGCTCCTCGGGATCTAACATCACCCCTTGATAGGAGTTTAGTTGGGTGGCATTTTTGTTTTTGTCGTTTTTGTTTGAAGTAAAGGAATGTCGATTCACATGAGTATATATTTTTTTTGTAAAGAAAGTGGTCGTCAATAGTTACATGTATGAACCGGTATCCCTTTTTGACTGCATTGGTATGTTTGAATGAATGCAGCCATGCTAATGTATATGTTGCTATGAAAACGCTTTATGCATAAATGAAATCAGTATTTTGTTTGTGAACTATTCTACTAGTTATCATTGAGTTACCATTGATTATGTGCAACTATTCTTCTAGGTATTAGATGGATTTGAATTTTCCTCCATCCGATGCCAACTCAGAGGGCAACGTCCCATTGCACAGCGCAATTGGGAGCGTCCATCCCCCGGCAAGTCAAGAAATTCTGAGTGGGCAGTCTAATGCTAATCGGGGAGGGCCGGACAGAATCCCGGATTGGCTGTTGCAGTTGGCAAGCGTAAACAACCCCCGTAGAGCTCTTGAACAATTTCAAAAGCTCAACCCACCAGCTTCAGAGGAGGAGTTGACCCTATCCAAGCTGAAGAATGGCTCCGACAAATTGAAAAGATACTGGATGTAATGGAATGTACTGAGACCCAGCGAGTATCTTTCGCTTCTTTCATGTTCCAAGGAGAGGCGAGAGCGCTGGTGGGAGATGGTAAAAGGAGGAGCTAAGAACCTGGGAAGGGAGATCTCTTGGAACTTCTTAGTTGCAAAGTTCAATGAAAAGTACATCCCTGGAGTAGTGAAGGACCGACTTGCGATGGAGTTCCAAGAGCTGAAGCAGGAACAATGGACCGTGAGTCACTATGAAGCTAAATTCACTCAGCTGTCCAGGTATGCCGAGAAGTTGGTGTCGAGGAGGAAGATAGGACGAAGAGGTTTGTTAGAGGCTTGAGGCCGGAGATCAGGAGTAAGCTGATCCCTTTCCAACTGCAAGTTTACAGTCAAGCTGTAGAGAAGGCAATGGAAATTGAAAGGGATATGCAGGAGAATCAAGAGATGAGGACCAGGGAACTGCCCTATATGAAGCGCCCCCGGTATAATAATGCGCCGAGTTTTGGAACTCAGTCTTTGAGGCCCGACAGAGGCACGGGATCTTCCATCATGCCCACCCAGGGAAGCAAGATGAACACATGGCCCAAGCATAGGGGATTACCCCATTCAGCATCACCAATGTCCTCCCAACGCTCCAACTTTGCAGGAAACCAGCGGTGTCCAAGGTGCAACCAAAGTCACACTGGTAGTTGCGCCACCGGTAAGCAATGTTTTTCTGCGGAAGAATGGGTCACATGAGGAGGGACTGCCCGAACTTACATGGAAACCCAGGAGTTAGCAGAGGGACGGAAGACCAACCATGGGAATTGCCCCCACAACAGGAGGACCAGCTATCGCCTATCGACAACCTTTCAACAGAACTCGCTCGGCCATGACACAAGCATCTGTACAGCAACCAAGAGTTCAGGGGAGGATGAATGCAATCACTCAGCAGGAGGCTCGAGCATCCAATGCCGTAGTGGAAGGTACCGTCTATGTATCCGAAAATGTTGCTCGAGTATTGTTTGATCCCGGTGCTACACACTCTTTTATTCTTCATCTTTTGCTGCAACAATTAACATGGAATCCGAACCCTTGAACTATCAACTAGTGGTGTCAACCCCTGTAGGCGCCAGAGTGACCACTAGCGAGTGTTATAGGGGATGTAAAATCATCATAGGTGAGATGAATACACAGGCAGATCTGATTAAGCTAGGAGAAATGGAGTTTGACATCATCCTAGGAATGGATTGGTTGTCCACATACCGGGTTCATGTAGATTGTTATCAGAAGAAGATAATTTTTAAGTTGGAAGGGACTCCCGAAAGAGTTTATGAAGGGATGAAAAATAAAATCAGCACTCCAGTTATTTCTGCCTTAAAGGCTACTAAGTTGTTGAGGCAAGGGTGTCAAGGATTTTTGGCAACCCTTATTGGTGAAGAAGACATGAAGATTAAGATTGAAAACATAGAAGTTGCAAGAGACTATCCTGATGTTTTTCCGGAGGATCTACCCGGCTTACCCCCAGATAGAGAAGTAGAATTTTCCATCAACCTTCTACCTGGGACAAGTCCCATATCCAGGGCACCTTATAGGATGGCACCCGCAGAAATGAATGAATTGAAGGACCAATTGCAAGAGTTGCTAAGCCTCGGTTTTATTCGGCCAAGTGTATCACCTTGGGGTGCTCCGGTATTATTTGTTAAGAAGAAGGATGGGAGTATGAGGCTGTGTATAGATTATCGAGAGCTGAACAAGGTCACAATCAAGAATCGATATCCATTGCCGAGGATTGATGACCTATTTGACCAACTTCAGGGTGCCAGCATATTTTCTAAGATAGATCTAAGGTCTGGATATCATCAATTAAAGATCAAACCGGAAGATGTTTCTAAGACTGCCTTTCGGACCAGATATGGCCATTATGAATTTTTAGTAATGCCATTTGGCTTGACCAATGCTCCAGCAACATTTATGGATTTGATGAATAGAATTTTCCAGCCATATCTAGATCAGTTCGTAGTGGTGTTCATTGATGATATACTGATCTATTCGAAGAGCAAAGAGGATCATGAAAGACACTTGAGGATAGTATTACAGTTATTGAGGGAGAAGCAACTTTATGCAAAGCTTAAGAAGTGTGAGTTCTGGCTGAATGAAGTTGGGTTCTTGGGTCACATCATAAATGATGAAGGAATATCAGTGGACCCCGCAAAGATCGAGGCGATAAAGGGATGGCCTCAACCTACCAATGTCACTGAGGTGCGAAGCTTCCTAGGATTGGCTGGGTATTACCGGAGATTTGTAGAAGGATTTTCTAAGATAGCTGCACCCTTATCCTAGTTAACGAAGAAAGGCCTCAAATTCCATTGGGGAGATGATCAGCAGAAAAGCTTTCAAGAACTAAAAGATAAGTTAACATCAGCTCCAATCTTAGCCATGCCCATTGGAAACGAAGGGTATGTTGTTTTCAGTGATGCATCAAAGTCAGGCCTGGGGTGTGTATTGATGCAAAATGGGAGAGTAATTGCATATGCTTCTAGACAACTAAGGAACCATGAGAAAAATTACCCTACCCATGATCTTGAGTTGGCTGCAGTCATTTTTGCCTTGAAAATTTGGCGGCATTACCTTTATGGAGTATCATGTGATATTTACACAGATCACAAAAGCCTGAAATATATTTTCACCCAAAAGGAATTGAATATGCGCCAAAGAAGATGGTTGGAGTTGATGAAGGACTATGACTTGGACATTCATTATCACCCTGGAAAGGCCAACGTGGTGGCCGATGCTCTAAGCCGGAAGTCTGGGGGATCCTGGCAGCACTGTTAACACAGCAATCGGAGTTGATAAAGGAGATGGAAAGAATGCAACTTGAAATTCACATAAGAGGGCCCGGGATGGAGGGAACCATATAAATCAAATTAGTATTGGGTTCGATCTCTATGAAGAAATCAAGGAAGCTCAAAGGAAAGATGATCAGACAGCCAAAAATTTTGAGAAGGTGCAAAGAGGTGAAACCCAAGAATTTATCATTTCCAGGGAATTACTGAGGAAGGGAAACCGAATAGTTATACCGCCAGATTTTAAACTCAAGGAGCGAATTCTAACTGAAGCCCATTGCACCCTTACACCGCACATCCTGGAACAACCAAGATGTATCAGGATTTGCAGGCAAACTTTTGGTGGGAAGGAATGAAGAAGGACATAGCAAATTTGTACAGAGATGTTTGATATGCCAACAAGTTAAGGCTGAACATAAGAAGCCTCCTGGACTCCTCATGCCCTTACAAATCCCAGAATGGAAGTGGAGTAATATTACTATGGATTTTGTGACAGGACTCCCTAGATCCCCTCAAGGTTATGATGCCATCTGGGTGATAGTCGATCGACTTACCAAGTCCGCTCATTTTCTGCCCATACGAATAAACTATTCGATGGATAGATTAGCCCAGATTTACCTCCGAGAGATAATCAGGATTCATGGAGTCCCTGAGACGATTGTGTCAGATCGCGACCCTCGGTTTCAATCAAGGCTATGGATCAGTCTATCCCAAGCTCTGGGCACCAAGCTACACCCAAGTACAACTGCTCATCCGCAAACCGACGGACAATCAGAAAGAACTATACAAATATTGGAAGACATGCTGAGAGCATGCGTGTTGGATTTCGGGGGAAATTGGGAAAGATACCTATCATTAGTGGAGTTTGCATATAACAATAGTTATCAATCTACTATTGGAATGCCACCGTTCGAAGCCCTGTACGGCAGGAAGTGTAGATCCCCAATTTGCTGGGAAGAGATTGGAGACCGAACATTATTCGGAGCTGATATAGTGATAGATACAACAGAGAAGATCCGGATGATAAGGAAGAGAATGAAGGCGGCCCAGAGTAGACAGAAGTCATATGCGGATCGGCGCCGAAGACCTTTGGAGTTTGCAGAAGGCGACAAAGTTTTCTTGAAGGTATCACCAATAAAAGGGATGGTACGGGGTGGCAAACGGAATAAGTTAGACCCCCGGTATATTGGACCCTTTGAAATACTGGAAAGAATTGGACCTCTGGCATATCGGTTAGCTTTACCACCAGAGATTGAGAAAATACATGACGTATTTCATGTGTCCCAATTGAGGAAGTATGTACCAGATCCGAGCCATGTTCTTAGATACTCACCACTGCAGCTCCAAGACGACTTGTCATGTACTGTGGAGCCGGTTCAAATCCTTGACAGGAAGGAGAAACAACTGCGAAACAAAGCAGTCCCTTTAGTGAAGGTTTTATGGAGAAGTAAAGAGATTGAGGAAGCTACCTGGGAATCAGAGGAAGAGATGATGCAGAACTACCCGCAACTTTTCCAAGGTACGTCCGGCTTCGGGGACGAAGCTCTCTTTTAGGAGGGGAGAATGTAACAACCAAATTTTTATTGTATATAATTTCTCCTCACTTTAAATATTAAGAAATTTGGTTAAAGCATTATATATAAGAGTAGTCACCCCCATAATTTTATGTCGACAAATTAAACTTAATTTATAGACCCACTCCCCTTTTCAATGTTTAATTAATTATTTGATTTTTTTTTGGGTGACAAAAAATGTTTAACATGAAGGCTTATGTGCATGTATTTTGGGCAAATTATGACTTAGGTAATGGTAAAAGAAAATGTTAACCTAATCCATCATATCCCCTTAATCACCAATCTTATCCTAATAACTTTTTAGTGGTAAGTATGTATTAGGGGGAAAATTAAAGGGGCTAATATTATTTAATCATCATGCTTATCCTAATAACTTTTTAGAGGTAAGTGTGTTTAAGGTGTGGATTATATGGGCTAATGATCCTTGGAAGTGGGGTTTCCATGTGGCACCTTGAGAGAGTCCTTGGCCATGTGGCATCATGAAGATGCACCACCTAGTTCTTGCAATTCCAAGAAGTTGACCAAGCTTGCCTCTTCATCTTCCTCACTCAAAATTCTGCAGAAATTTCTCCCATTTCCTGGAAATTTTTCCTTGCTTTTGTGAAGAAATTTAAGCCTAAAATTCCCCCATTTCACCTCATCCATAGAAATCTAAGAGTTGAAACTAGGATACCCTCTTTTAGCCCGAATTCCTACTCCTCTAAACTCTGTAGCAGGAATCTACGAGAGGGAAGGCAGTGACACAGGCGCACAGCAAGCAGAGCCGCAGCAGAACGCGGGGCTCTGCTACTTTGCCGCGGAACCGCGGCAAAGAAGAGGATTCCGCGGCAATTTGGGGGAGGGAAGGCCCGATCCTTGGGGAGGAGGTTCCTGGTGAGCTGGGGGTGAGATCTTCCACGGCCAAACAGCATTATCCTGAAGCTTAATTCTCTGTTTCAGAGTATTAAAGCATTGTGAGTAAACCTAACTCTTAGGGTTATAATCCTTTATCCAAAATTGAAAAACAATAACTAGAAATTTTGTAGATGACTCTCAAGGGCAAAAATTTCTGTTCTTGGGTAGTGGTTACTGTTTTTGTGACATCTTTATACTAGATGGAAATCTAAGGAGTATTATCTAGTCACTATGTCCATATATCATGTTGTGATAATTTGAATATGTAATATACATGTTTAGCTCACTATGTAAACTTAAATGAGGGGACTTAGCATATGTAATTCGCTGTTTTGATAATTATTCTTATGTTAAAAGAGATTCAATGGGTATTGCATAGTGATGGTGATTCTATATTAAATAGATGTGAAACACATGTGTAGAAGATATGTTCTAACGTAATAGTAAGCCCAAGTGAACCAATTTGATACCTTAATTCGCTGTTTTTCCTAGTCAATATCATGATGGTCAAATTATTATGGACATAGCCTAATCTTGATCCTTCATAATAGAAATAGGGTGGTGCATTATGTAAAGTCAAGGACTTGCACGAGTAGCACTCCACAATAGTCGACCAATTAACTTGATTCATATGTTTCTTGTTCACTAAAGTGCTCGGGGAAAAATACCCCTCTCTACAATACAATATTGTGTTAAGTATTGGCAATTTATGGGATAATGCATATGTTCATGTGGGATGAATGTGGCGTGATTATGATGTTCTTATGATATGGGGTAAATCCCAAACACATGTATCCTTTCTTTCATTGTTGCATACCATTTCGGACATGACACGTAAATTGGTTTCAATTGCTTGCTGTGCATATTGTATATTACCACTGCATGATGTATTTTGTGTTAAGGAGGAAGGGGCCGTGCGGGAGCCGGTAGGAGGGGGGAAGACGGGGATTTGATATCTATATATATATACATCAGGAGGAAGGGGCCGTGCGGGAGCCGGTAGGAGGGGGGAAGACGGGGAATCTTATATGTCTTATATGCATATACATATATTATATTTATAAGGAGGAAGGGGCCGTGCGGGAGCCGGTAGGAGGTGAAAGACGGGGAAATTCATTTCAGATTGAATGATATTCATATTTGACTGTTAAGTTGTATTTATGTTTGTTAATGCTTGTGTTAAATTAAGTTATCACTTTATGTATACAACGAGCCTAATTGATGTGAGTGGACTCACCTATGAAGACATTACACATGCGCATACATTATATCTTTGTATCTTGACATTGTTAAATGCAACCTTTGGTAGTGTAGGCATGTAGACCATATATGTATGGAACTTGGAATAAGTAAGGCAACTTGTACATCTGTCGTTTATAAGACTCATCCTATATTACTTCTTCTAAATTGATTATCTTGTGAAATCATTGTACTAATTCCCTATGATATGGTTTACTCATTGAGCTGTCGAGCTCATTGGATTTTCTTTACATCTTTTCAGGTTTGGATAAAGGTAAGGGACCCCTCTAATGGAAAGGCTAAGTTATGGATGGCATGATGTATTGTAGTATCATTTTGATTTTGCTATATGATTTTATATGTGTAGGTATAGACCCTATGGAAGCCTTTATTGAAAAATATGTTAAGTTGTACTTGATGTATATTTTATCCTTGTAGCAGTTGAGACCTTTGTCTTGTATGTGATACTATGTTCTGGGTTTGTATATCCCTTAGATATGTATGCCTTGGAATTTTGGGTCGATGGCAATATATGGGAATGCAAACTGTTGGAATGTAACTCTTGAAATGTTGATGTAAAGACTATGTTTGCAATGGAAAGAACCAAGTCATGATATATGTTGTGGTTAAGGATTGGTATATGTGATTGATAAGTAGGCCGGGTGTGCCGAAATTATTGGTGATCTAAGTAGGCCTTCGAGCCGAAATCTTGATTATTGTAAGTGAGAAATAAAGGAATTTTAAGGATGATGCTGCCAAAATTTTTTTCTCAACTTAAGGTTAACGGAGATAAATGTTGTTGTAGGCCTAATCTTGTTTATTAGAAACTGGGGCCGTTACATATATGATAAACATATCCAGATCGATTCTTCACATGAGTATCACCAGTCCAGTTTGTTTCTACTACATTGAACCTCTTTCATGGAATCAGCTTCCAATCAAGTAGGTTGAGTTCCCGCTATCGGTGAACTCTACTATGCGCTTAACCCCATCTCCCTCGATGATTTTAGGACCACACTCTTAAAAAGACCCTTAGTCAATGGGTCAGCAATATTCTTCTCGGACTTTACAAAGTCCAGAAACACAAATTTGCCCAATAGGCGTTGAACAGACTTTAGTCTGATTTGAATGTGTTTGTTCATCGTCTTATTGGTATTATCTACTTTAGAATCTCAATGGTGGACCTTGAGTCAGTATGGACTAAGAAAGAAAGTATAAGTTTAGGCACGATAGAGAATTCTGACAAAAGATTCTTTAACCATTTAGCTTATGTACAAGTAGCGTCCAGAGCTATAACCTCAGACTCCATGGTGTTTCTGGCAATCAATGTTTGTTTGCAGGATTTTCAAGATACAGCAGCACCACAAAACATGAATACATATCCGGTAGTAGATTTTACACTGTTGGAGTCAGTGACCCAGTGGCGTCACTGTATCCTTCTATTACATCAGGATATGCAGTTTAAGTCAGACAATAGCCAATTATACCTCTAAGATATTTGAATACTCTCTCTTATGCAGTTCAGTGCTCTCTACTAGGATTACTAGTGTATCTACTCAATCCACCTATTGCATAAGAGATGTCAGACCTAATCCTGTTGGAAATATAAAGAAGTGAACCTAACAATTGAGAGTATTTGAGTTGAGACATAGGCTCACCCGTATTCTTTTTCAAAACAATTGAAAAATCACAAGGTGTAGAATAGGTTTAGCGATATAGAAATCAAATTTATGAAGTGTTTTCTCAATGCTATGAGACAAACTCAATGAAATTCCATTAGAAATTCTGGATATTTTCATTCCCAATATCATATTGGCAAGACCTACATCCTTCATATCAAAATTTTGGGATAGATAATCTTTTACCTTTTAGATTGCATCAAGAGAAGTACCAAATATGAAAATGTCATCCACATAGAGATAAAAGAATGATGTAATCATTATCAAGATTTTTTTTTGAATAGATGTACCTGTCATACTCATGGATAATGAATCTAAAATGTGCAATGACTTTGTTGAACTTCTGATGTCATTGTTTTGATGCTTGTTTAAGGTCATATAAGGACTTCACTAGTTTGCACACTTTGTTTTCTTATCCGTTGGCTATGGACCCTTCTGGCTGGTCCATATAAATAGCTTCCTCGAGATCGCCATTTAGGAAAGCAGTTTTCACATCCATTTGATGTATTAACAAGTTATGAAGTGAAGCAAGTGTTAGAAAGATTCTGATTGAAGAGATCATCACAACAGGAGAATAGGCGTCAAAAAAGTCAATACCCTTTTGTTAATGAAACTCTTGGCAACTAATCTGGATTTATATTTGTCAACAGTGCCATTGAGTCTGAGTTTCTTTTTGAAGATTCATTTACAACCTACAGGTTTGCATCATGGAGGAAGATCAGTGAGAATCTAAGTGTTATGGACTTGATCTCACTATCAATGATTTCTTTCTAGAAAGGAGACTTGGAAGAGTCGATTGCCTCTTTGAAAGAGTTACGATCACCTTCCACAAGATAGGTAAAAAAAACTTCACCGAAAGATGTAAAAGTCCTAATTCTTTTGCTACTTCTAGGTTCAGAATCAGTTGCAGGAACAGAACTAGAAGAAGGAATATCAGAGGCAGAGAAAGTGTAAAAAGGATCACTAGGGATTTTGAGTAGTCCCTCTAAATTCAAAACACATCCAACACTGCAAGGGCAATGGCAACATTCTTTGGCTCTATCATGCTGGTAGAGCATCATATAGAGATTACACAGTTAAGGAATTAATAAATTAATTAATTAACAATGAGAGACATTAATATTACACTTCATTTGTATCATTAGTGCCCGACCGGCTAATTAGTTAACCAAAAAATATGGTTATTAATTTTGGTCTTTTAAGAGACATGAAATTGGGAGTAGAACTATGTTTTGTGTTATTTATTACTTATTCACTTCAGGGGGGATTGATTCCCCAGAATTTCAAAAATCTCTTCCCATAGTAATGATAGTGGTAACGGTACGGTGGCGCTAGAGATGGGAGTATAGTTGCAGTGCAAGTGCAAGCGCCAGTGACGATGACATAACAATAATAGTAGCACGCGGGCATCGATATAGGTTCACCGTTTACTTTAAAAAGAAAACAATGGTGGTAGCAAGAACGAAGAAGGTGATGATAGAAATGTGACGGTGGCGCTGGTTACAGATGTAGCGCTGGTGGAGGCCACGCTAATGACATATCTAGTGGAAACATTAATGATGAAATAAGTGACGAGGACAAAAATGATAATAATGGTAACAATTGTAAAAGCAATATTGGAGGTAAAAATAGTTACGTTTGTGATCATTTTGATAACAATGAATGTAGAAGACAACAAAAGCATGGTAATATTGACCCTGATGACGGCATCAATGGTGGTGTCGACAAAAGCGACACATAATTTTGAAAAACAAAATAGTTAAACAATTAATACTCAAAATTAAAATCAGATTTGTTAATAACTTTCCTTTTTTTTATTTGAATTTCCTTTTTCTTCTTCTGTGTCCATTCGAGAGAGGAAAAGAACATGAGCAGAGAAAGAAAACAAAAGAAGTAAGAAAAAAAAAGATAATACATTTATAGATTAAACACGAAGCTACCTAAGAAAGAAAAAGAGAGAAAAAATTCCAATTGTCTCTTAGAAAAACATAAAGGTGAATTTTTTTCCTCCACTTTTTGATCTTTTGTTTCAATATCCATTTGAGTCATCCTTGAGAATACAATGCTTCTGCATATTTATTCCTTTGCAAAATTTACTTTTAATTTTTTTAATAGAATTTGTAAGATCTAAAGAGGAGAACTTTGCCGAGTTATTCTTAATGAGTAATTCTTATTACTTTTTGTAGAATAATTAAAGTTGATTATCTTTTCTTATATGATTTTTTCTGACCTACAATTGTTATTTAGATTATTGGAATTTGTCAAAGTTTTGTAAACAATTTATTTTTAATTTATTTTAAAATTTATACTCACCCTCTCTTTGAATGATTTTTAGCTCTCTCCCTGCATATATGAGTTCCGATTTGTCGTGACACTTTCTCCTCCACCTAATCTTTTATACTATGTAGCACATGCTACTCCTATCATTAAGCTGACGTGTTCTACATGCGTGTTGATCACACGAGAATTTCAACGTTGTTGTGTTTGCGCAATATAGCTTTAAATCTATAATTTGTAATAAAAATTAACATAATAATATGATTCAAAAGTTAAAAGAATGCCAATAGACATTAGATGTATATCTAATTAACACGTATTTTAATGATCTCTGATTAAAACAGAAAAATGCAGTTAAATATAGTCGTCCAATTCCATCTTAATTCTTAAAGACACAACTACTCCTATTTTCCTCACTTTTTTTAGGGTGAATTGAGTTTGAGTTTGGTCTCTTTCTCTCTCTCTCTCTCTCTCTCTCTCTCTCATGTGTGTGGGCGCGCGCACGTGTACACCTTTTCACATTAATTGGAAATAATGTATTTGATATTATTGATAATGTTTTAATCATTTGTTGTTTCCAAATAAGAAACCGCCTAAAATTGTTTTAATTATATTATCTAGGTTTTGCATTTAGGAAACACATTGTTGCATGCCCACTCATAGTGGAACACAGTATTACCTTCGTGACCCAATTTCTAAGATGGATTTCAACATTGCTAGCATTGTAAAACTCATAGAAGACTTATCTACTTAATTTGGTAAACTCATAGAAGACTTATCCACTTAATTGGTAATGCCGAGTAAAAGTTGAGAAGCAATAGGAACGTTTAGATTGACTAGAAAGTGAAATTACCGAGGATGTTAGTGAGAATGGACCTCGATCTGAAAATTGCATGCCTATGTATAATGTTCAACCTAATCACGATGGATGAACTTACAAAATATTAAACTAGAAGCACCTACCTTGATTGTCAGTTGGATCCCAAAAATTTTCTGGATTGGACATCGGATATGGATCATTATTTCGATTAGTATAATACATCTGATGACAGGCGGATCTAATTTGCCGAAATGAAATTAGTTGGTCATGCTAGACAATATTGAGCTAATGCAAAAAGTTGATGACTCTTAGGAGGTAGGATCTCGTTCAGACTTGGGATGAGATGAAACTGGAATTCCAAAAGAAATACATGTGTCGTACAAGCAGCGTTACTTGATCAATGGCAGCGTTTGACGCAAGGGAATCAATCTGTGGCAGAGTACATCACCAATTTTGATGAATTTCTAGGCAGGTGTGGCGAGAATGAGTCTGATGTCGTAGTCTTGTCTAGATTTCGCTCAGGACTCAGGAAAGATTTTAAGCGTGAACTCTTTATCCGAGATATCTTTACTATAGAACATGCTTATTGCTTGTCCAGGATCTAAATCACTCTCAAGATTTTCTTCACTAGATGCGCAAACTATAGGGAAAACACCAACAAGTTCATCACTATCAAGTCCCAGCCTAGTCAGTCTCAGTCCCGTTTTGAATCTAGCAACTTCAGAAGCATGATGATAAAGCAAAAGAGTTTACAATGAGTTGTCTAGATTGGTTCAACAAAATTAATGCTTTAAGTGTTAAGGATTTGGTCACATTGCTGCATAATGTCCGAGCAAGATAAGACTTTGATTATTGAGATTCAGTCAGACAATGACCAGAATAACTTAGAGAAGATTGTTCATGACCCTAAAAAAAATGTCTGGGATGATGAGCTTGTTATTGATCAGGCTACCACTTTAGAATATCTTTCGAGCATGCACCCACCTCGATTGATGATATTGACAGAATTACACGCCGCCTTAGTGTAGTGAAGTGCAATTTAGCTTAACCTAAGGAGAGTAATGAATGGTGTTAATCTATAACATTTCAAACTCTCTCTAAAATAAGTGACAAAGACTGTCGGGTCATAATTGATAATGATAGTTGTGTCAACATCGTCGCCGCGAACATGGTGACTAGCCTAAAATTTTTAATGTCCAATAAGGAGTCAAAATTCATTAGCTATTTTTTAGAAGACCCTTTAGCAATGATAGTCACTAAGTTAAGTTCTCTACTACACTTCATTATAGAGATCCTGAGTCTGCATTTAGGTCTAAATATCTGAGTGTGCATTATATTTTGTCACACACATGCAAGTTCTCATGGAAAATCAGTGATATATTTGAACAAGTAATGCTAGCTATAAGTTATGATCTGACATCAAGAAAGAAATTTAAAACTTTTAGTTTGACAATTTTGTGATGGTTTGGATTCGTCCGAAATGGTTTCCTAGGGAACTGTTAAAGATTTGCATGTTTGTAGTGTTGGACTTTTCAAAATCTTAAAGAATTTAAATTACAATAATTATGTTATAGATTTGGCATTAGTTCTATTGTCAATATTGAAGACTGAGTAGTTTACAAGATCTTGATTATCCATAAATAACCTATTGGTTAATGAGCCTTACCCTGAGCCAATTTTGAGAGCCCTTCACTTCCCCACTCCCAAATATTCATCCTATACTGCATAGAAAATTGATAATATTTTAGATGATGAATTTATGGTGCAGCTTGACTAGTAGTCTGAGATGCAAGAAACAAACTTACAACAATAAGAGAACAATTCCGCAATAGACTCCACAGGGTCGAGTTCTCTCCCATACAGGAAGAATTGATGAGGACATCAGGACATGTATTTTCTTGTTGGGTAGTTGTTTGTGTGTACCTATATATGGGCTATCTTGTTGTATTTGGAAAGGATGGATAATGATAATGAATGAATTTGAATTCTCTGGCTTTCTCCCTATGCCTGCCCCTCCCTTGTCTCCTCTCTCTGGATGAGTTACTGAATGAAGAAACTGAAGGGAAAAAAAAAAATCTATGTTTGCTTCCCTGTGTACTTATATTCTCTCATTCTCCTCTCTTTGGTTCTGTTCTAGTTCTGATTTTCCCCTCTCCTCTCCTCTCCTCTCTCTGGTTCTATTTTGGTTCTGGTTTTCCCCTCTCCTTTTCTTCTTCCCTTGTGTGTCCAGCAATACCCCCAACACCAGTCCTTCCCCTCCTCCTTCCCTTGAGTGAGCCAGCCAGTCAAACAGATTGCATCAGCAGCAACAACAACAGCAGCATATCGCATCAGCAGCAACAGCAGCAGTTCGCAGCAGCAGCAGTGTAGCAGCAGCGAAACAATAGTGCTGTAGCAGCAGAAGCAGCACAGGCAACAGTGGCACAGTAACAACACAGCAGCAACAGAAGCAACAATAGAAACGCAGCAACAGCAGCATAAATAGCAGCGACGTCACAATAACAACAAATCAGCTAACTGAGTAACTGTGAATCAAAAGAACTGAGAATCAACCATTCACAAATTCAACAAGTCAAGATCAACACGGTTACGTGAAACGAGCTTCTCAGTTGGCAAAGTTTCTTCAACGCTCAGATTATTAGTTGGATTACGCATTAGTTAAATCATCTCTAAAGTATTATCTTTAAACCATGCTATCCACTATATCGTGAGATGTGTGAATCTGTATCTTGTGATTGCCTAACTCTAATATTGACTTTAAAACTTACCCTGCATAATATATGCATTGTTGTCAATTTGATTGAGATTAGAGATTTGCAAAGTTATACTTGCGATCTTGCTTAAATCTATTTGTAACATTGTTAGTTTTGAGTTACTTTCCTGCCGAAGATCGTCCTATTTGGTGAAACGTAGCGAGTTTGATAATATCACTGGTTCTCTACATGGCATGCACGCACCGTTTCACATCAATATGTGTTCACATGTGGAGGTACATGGATCTCTTGGCGTTTACAAAAGCAGACACTTATTACTACTTCTTCTAATCATGTTGAATTCATTGCGCTCCATGAAGCAAGTCGAGAATGTATATGACCGAGGTCTATGACTCAACACATTCAAGCAACTTGTGGATTATCAATCTGTTGGCCCAAAGGCCTTCCACTCTACTTTTGATGATGATTAACTCATGTAGTTATGTTTACTAATAATCTTGTGTTATTTAAGTTTCAGATCATTAACCAAGATATTAGTTGGTGATTAGCTTCAACAAGGAGTTTAGAAGCTTTTCATGATGATTCCAGGGCCAAAGCGTCAAGATCACACATTACCTAGCCCATGGATGGAGTTTTGGAGCAAGTCTACTTGAAGATGAAGATCATCAAGAAGACTTAGGTATCCATAGTTTATATAGTGTGTTTTAGATCCATTTGTAAAGTTTAGTATAGTTGATATGCTCAAGTGCACAACACACAAAAGATTTATGTTTTGGATTTTGGTTTTCATGAATAGTAGATCAAAATAAGCTTAAATAGTTTTTATGTATATTAGATATGTTCTAGATATACATACATGGTTTTAACTTCCTATACAAGCTTATTTTGATGTCCCTATTCATGTGTGGAAAAATCAAGTTTGATAAAAATACAAGTGTTGGTTTTGATAAAATTGGCAAGACACAAAAATTGAATTGATATGTTGATATATGTCTTGAAATTTTTATCACTTGTTTATGTTTCAATATAAAATGATAAAATTATTTTTGGTGATTTTTAGAAGTGTTAAAAGATTTTTAGAAAATATTTTAACATGTTTTTCTGACCCAGATTGTTGTTTCAGGCTTCAACCAAGTCGACTTGGTCCTCTGACTAGTCGACTAGGCAGAGGTCGGTCGACCGGGTCGGTCGACCGACGTGCACAAAACTGTGCACGTTTTGGAGCCTCTGGGACGGTCGACCGGGACGGTCGACCGGGTCTGAGAGCTCTGCTCTCTGTGTTTGGGTCGACCGGCGCGTCGACCGCTGCAGAGAGTTCTGCTCTCTGTTTGTTTCGGTCGACCGAGCCGGTCGACCGCAGTTACCCAACGGTCATATTTCTGACCGTTGGCGGTCGACCGGGCCGGTCGACCGTTGCCTGTCAGAGCTGCCAGCTCAGCTCTAACGGCTAGTTTTGTATTGGGCCTATATAAACCCCATCTCTTTGGGTTTTTGGCCAAGGTTTTCAAGAAGAAAAATTTCAGTGTTTCTCTAGTGATTAAACAAGTTTTCAAAATAGTTTTTGTGCTAAAAAGATTTCATCTTTATTGTTTTTGGGTTTTTGGAAAATCAAAGAAAACTAGGGTTTTGGGATATTGATTTGATCTTTAATTTCTATCATATACAAGAGATTTCCCAAGTAGTTTTTCTTTGTTGCTTGTTTCCAAAAACACCTAGTTTTTCACACTTGAGCTATCTTCTATCCTAATCTATTTAGGATCTTGTTTTTTGTGGAAAAGAAAAGAGAAAAGAAAGAGAGATTGAGTTTGTGATTTTTGGAACCACTTGTTGTAAACACCCTTATTCTTATTGCATCCCTCTTAGGTAGAGGTGATCGGGTGATTGGTTTGCTCCCTCTAGTGAGAGGTGGAGTTTGGTTGTAAACCCTCTTCGGTAGAGGTGTTGGTTGTTGTTGTTATTGTTGTTTGGCTACGGGCCTACCCCTCGGTTGTGAGGTGGTTGTTTAAGAGAGGAGTTCGGTACTCCATTGTTGTAAAAATCCTTCTCGGTGAAGGTTCCCTCGGTGGGAGTCCTCGGTGGACGGTATAGTGGATTGGAAATCCTACACGGTGGTGTAGGCGGGGATGTAGAGCAAGGGTACTCGAACCTCGAAACATATCATTGTGTTTGCGTTTGATCCACTTGTCTCTAAACTCTCTCTCTTTATATTTGTGCAAAGCATCATACATAACATCATATCATATTTGCTTGTGTTGAACATTATTCTTTCATAGCATATTATATACATTGCTTGTGTTGCCATTGCATACTCCATATTGTTATATCCTTGATTGCTTGGCTTGATTGTGTGTGAACATTGCTTGGATTGCTTGTGTGTGTGTGCCCAACTTATACTCATCCAACAAGAGCTTCACATAGCGCCTCAACCCATTTAAAGGGGAATCAAGAGGAGTTAGTCCAGAGCCTCGCAAGGAGAATTCGGCTACACTTGTTGTATTGTATTAGTTTGTGCAAAATTTGCATTAGCTTCCGCATTTAGCGCACTTAGTTTTGCATTTAGTTTTAAATTAGCAATAACACCTTTTCACCCCCCCTCTAGGTGTTTTTCAATTGGTATCAGAGCTAGTGCTCCTGATACTTAGGCTTAACATCCTAGGAGTAAGATCCTTTGTTTGTTAATCTATTGTTTGCATTTGCTTGTTTGCACACATATAGTTTACCATGGCTTTCATGACCCCACCTATGTATGACCCTTCCAACATTCATGTTTGGAAGATTAGGATGACCGTTTATTTACAAACCCTAGGTCATAAAGTTTATCTTTCTATTACCAAGGAATCCTTCCTTAGTGATCGCAATCATATAAGGGCCAATGCACAAGCCCTAGAGGCCATTAGAAGCACTTTATCTAAAGATTATCTTTTACGTGTTTCTAACATTGATTCCGCCTTTGCAGTGTGGAACAAATTGACAACAACCACCACTACCTCCGAGCTTCAAGTGCAAATTCAAGAAGAGGAATCTAGTGGAGAGTCCGAGTCACAATGCTTCATGGTCCAAGGGAATGACTCCCTTGAGGTACATTCGGAACCCCACTTAGATAATGATGATTGTGCTAGTTCTTCAAATGATTATGTTGATCCCCATGCCTTGAATGAAGAACTATCTATTGTATGTGAAAAATTAATTGAAAAATATAAGATTTTGAAAAAGAAAAGTCTAGAAATTGAAAAAGAAAAAAAAAGTTTGCATTCTAGACTTGATTGTGTTTTGCAAGAGAAAGAGGAGATTGCTAATGAGAGGGATTCATTAAAATCTCAACTTGATCTTGCACTTAAAGAAAATGAATTTTTAAAAACTAAAAATGATTGCCATGCTATTTTGAAGAAAAATGAAAATTGTCTTCAAAAGTTGATTTTGTTTTAAAAGAAAATGATTCTTTGAAAATTAAGATTGCTTCAATTTCTAAAGATTTAGAAATGTGTTTAAAGAAAAATGTTGTTTTACAAAATAAGATTGATGCTCATGTTTGCCATGCTAGGGTAGTTTCACACACTCCACCTATTGCATGCCACACTTCTTCTAAGATTAATGATGATATTTGCTTGCTTACGAAGAAGGTTGATTGTTTGGGCTCCACTATGAGCCAATGTGCTAAGAACCATACACGCTTGGAAACCTTGGTTCGTAAGAAACAAGTTCCAACTTTTATGCATACACACCCTCCACGGCATACACATGCTCCACACGGACACCATCAACACATGTATGCTCATGTGTACACATGTACACATTGTGGCCGAAAAGGCCATCTTGCTAAATTTTATTTTGATAGAATACATGTTTCTAATTTAGTAAAGAAGTTTGTTTGGGTTAGAGAAGGTACTAACCCCCATGGACCCAAGAAGATATGGGTACCAAAGACCACCCCTCCTATTATTTTTGATGTAGGTGTGCGCTCTCACATGACGTGAGAGTGATGACACCTTGGAGTGGATGCGTTCCGTGCTTAAAGGAGATCAATTGGATGCATCACTTTCAAGGGAAGATTTGGTGGAGAGGACCACCTTTGTTTTGGAGAAATAGAGCGGTGCCCTCATTGGTTTTGGTATCGAATTTCTAACTCCTTATGTTTACATGCTTTCCATGTTTATCTTTCATAGCATGATTTGATGTTTAGTGATCATCATGAATATGCCATGTTAATTAGATTAGTGTTATACTTATTAGTTGGTTGAAACATCCATGTTTTATATAGACATATATTTTTGTTTTTTCACCTTGGTTAAACTAATTTGTATGACCTAGATCTAATGCACATGCATGTACATCTTGATCATATATGATTTGTATTTCATATTTTTGATGTTTTATAGCATGTTTCATTGTCTATAGATTAGTATGTAAATACCATGTTTATTAGATCCTTGACACTCATGTTTAGCATTTTGAGACACCCATGTTTAATATAGACCATTATTTTTGTGTTCTCACGTTTGTTTAGCTATCATGTTTATCATAGGTTTAATAACATATGTATTTGCATGATAATCATGTTTTTCGACACTAGTATAAATCCTAGTCTAAATGATTTGTGTTTTATTTTATGCTTTATGCCTTGATTACATGTTTAGATGTTAGTTTTCATTAAAACTAGAAGATTTATACTTGTACATATAGTGGGCCACAAATAAATCTATATATGTTTGAGCTTGAATGCTTATTTGAACCCATTAGATGTGCTAGTATAGTCTAGTTTGATGATTCATACATATTAAACTTGTATTCTCATTTTTGAATTTGTTTTATGAGTTTTCACTTCATGTATATGTTTGTATAGCCAAACTTTAAGATATACATGTATACCCCTTGAGTCATTTGCCTTTCATGCAAATCAATATATATGGACTCAATTGTGTTTAGGGATATGTATGTATACTTATTGTGTTGACAATTCATGCATATACCTTGAAATGAAATTTGTTTTGATAAAGATTTATATTTTCTGATTTTGTGTTTAATTGTTTAACTTCATGTATATGTCTATCTTGTCCAAACTATTAGATATACATGATTATCCTTTTTGAGCAACGTGCCTTAATGCATATATTTTGTGGACTCGTTGTTTTTGGATATGTATGTATACTTTAGTTTGTATTAGACATACATATGCCATGAAGATTAAATAAGTTTTGTTGATTTTCGTATTTTCTTGTTTAAAGGAATAATTGAGCTTAATGAAAAATTTTCATGACTATGATATTCACACCATATTTGTACACTCACTTTTATTGCTTGCTCATGTTTTGTTTTCATGAGTCAAAATTGTGCTTAATTGAATTAGAGTGTTGATTACCATGTGGATTTCATATTTTTATGAAAATTAATTTTGTTGTATTCCTTGCTTGAAGGATTTCGTACTAGTTTAAAACATTTTCCATTCAACTAGTTACGGTATTCTTCAATTTGGTAGTGATTTTCAAACAAAACTACATTTTCAAATTTATTTTGAAAACCCCTACCATCAACGGGCGGATGGATGGGAGATCATGGTCTTGTATGCTTTAAAAATGAAAATCATTTAAAACTTGAACCTTGATTGGGAGGTATTGTAATATGATGTATACACTTGAACTTATTGCTATGTCAATTGGTATCATTGAATTCTTTCAATAGGTATCATTTTGATCTTTTTTGTATACTCATACGTTTATGGTGTATGTATATTTTCAAATGGTATCATCTATTGGTGATTGGTACTCATTCTATATCATACACATTTTATTTGTGCTTAAGATATAAATTTTTCACAAAATCTTGTTTATGCTAGTGCTTGAGCTTCAATTTTGTTTTAATTGATCACTTTTAAATTGGAATCAAGCTCATGCATCATTTTAATTGGTATTTCATAAAGGGGAGAAAATTTAATTTTGTCTTTCAATTGGTGATTTCTCAATTGGTATTTGATTCCCACTCCCTTACTTTATGATTGAAAATTTCAAATTGGTATCATATGTTTAAAATGAAAATTATTTACTATTGGTATCAAAATTTTGTTTAGACATTCAAAATTTATTATGTTTAATTTCAATTAATATCAAGATGTTTCAGGTGTTTTTTTTTGTTTTTCAAGATGCTTCATTGACATATTTATCTATTGATATCATGTTGTTTATGGTCACCCCTTATTGACCTTGTTTTTGTTTTAGACAAAAGGGGGAGAACATTGTTTTATTGTTTTGATTGACTTAAAAGGGGAGAAAGATTTTTACCCCTTATTTTATCCTTTGGATTGTTTAACCCCTTCTTGATCTTTTTGTTTGACAAAAAGGGGGAGAAAAAAAAATTTTGTTTGATTTGATTTTACTTTGAACCCTTTGTTGATGATTGACAAAAAGGGGAGAAGTATTTGAGTTTATATGCATGTTTTCATTGCTTAAGGGGGAGAAGTATTTGTCTTCCTTGTTATGTATGCCTATATGTTTTTGTATTGCAAATAGGAGAAAAAGATTTTGATTTATGCTTGTTGCATGTTTTATCTCCATACTTGCATACATATTCATGTGTTTCATTTCCATATCTTATTATTTTTATCTATGCATGAGTTAAGGGGAGCTTCTTTGAAGCTTAACTTTAATCCATGCATATATAACTCCATGAGTTTTGTCATCATCAAAAAGGGGGAGATTGTTGGCCAAAGGCCTTCCACTCTAGTTTTGATGATGATTAACTCATGTAGTTATGTTTACTAATAATCTTGTGTTGTTTAAGTTTCAGATCATTAACCAAGATATTAGTTGGTGATTAGCTTCAACAAGGAGTTTAGAAGCTTTTCATGATGATTCCAGGGCCAAAGCGTCAAGATCACACATTGCCTAGCCCATGGATGGAGTTTTGGAGCAAGTCTACTTGAAGGTGAAGATCATCAAGAAGACTTAGGTATCCATAGTTTAGATAGTGTGTTTTAGATCCATTTGTAAAGTTTAGTATAGTTGATATGCTCAAGTGCACAACACACAAAAGATTTATGTTTTGGATTTTGGTTTTCATGAATAGTAGATCAAAACAAGCTTAAATAGTTTTTATGTATATTAGATATGTTCTAGATATACATACATGGTTTTAACTTCCTATACAAGCATATTTTGATGTCCCTATTCATGTGTGGAAAAATCAAGTTTGATAAAAATACAAGTGTTGGTTTTGATAAAATTGGCAAGACACAAAAATTGAATTGATATGTTGATATATGTCTTGAAATTTTTATCACTTGTTTATGTTTCAATATAAAATGATAAAATTATTTTTGGTGATTTTTAGAAGTGTTAAAAGATTTTTAGAAAATATTTTAACATATTTTTCTGACCCAGATTGTTGTTCCAGGCTTCAACCAAGTCGACTTGGTCCTCTGACTAGTCGACTAGGCAGAGGTCGGTCGACCGGGTCGGTCGACCGACGTGCACAAAACTGTGCACGTTTGGAGCCTCCGGGACGGTCGACCGGGACGGTCGACCGGGTCTGAGAGCTCTGCTCTCTGTTTGTTTGGGTCGACCGGGCGGTCGACCGCTGCAGAGAGTTCTGCTCTCTGTTTGTTTCGGTCGACCGAGCCGGTCGACCGCAGTTGCCCAACGGTCATATTTCTGACCGTTGGCGGTCGACCGGGCCGGTCGACCGTTGCCTGTCAGAGCTGCCAGCTCAGCTCTAACGGCTAGTTTTGTATTGGGCCTATATAAACCCAATCTCTTTGGGTTATTGGCCAAGGTTTTCAAGAAGAAAAATTTAGTGTTTCTCTAGTGATTAAACAAGTTTTCAAAATAGTTTTTGTGCTAAAAAGATTTCATCTTTATTGTTTTTGGGTTTTTGGAAAATCAAAGAAAACTAGGGTTTTGGGATATTGTTTGATCTTTAATTTCTATCATATACAAGAGATTTCCCAAGTTGTTTTTCTTTGTTGCTTGTTTCCAAAAACACCTAGTTTTCCACACTTGAGCTATCTTCTATCCTAATCTATTTAGGATCTTATTTTTTGTGGAAAAGAAAAGAGAAAAGAAAGAGAGATTGAGTTTGTGGTTTTTGGAACCACTTGTTGTAAACACCCTTATTCTTATTGCATCCCTCTTAGGTAGAGGTGATCGGGTGATTGGTTTGCTCCCTCTAGTGAGAGGTGGAGTTTGGTTGTAAACCCTCTTCGGTAGAGGTGTTGGTTGTTGTTGTTATTGTTGTTTGGCTACGGGCCTACCCCTCGGTTGTGAGGTGGTTGTTTGAGAGAGGAGTTCGGTACTCCATTGTTGTAAAAATCCTTCTCGGTGAAGGTTCCCTCGGTGGGAGTCCTCGGTGGACGGTATAGTGGATTGGAAATCCTACACGGTGGTGTAGGCGGGGATGTAGAGCAAGGGTGCTCGAATCTCGAAACATATCATTGTGTTTGCGTTTGATCTACTTGTCTCTAAACTCTCTCTCTCTTTATATTTGTGCAAAGCATCATACATAACATCATATCATATTTGCTTGTGTTGAACATTATTCTTTCATAGCATATTATATACATTGCTTGTGTTGCCATTGCATACTCCATATTGTTATATCCTTGATTGCTTGGCTTGATTGTGTGTGCACATTGCTTGGATTGCTTGTATGTGTGTGCCCAACTTAAACTCATCCAACAAGAGCTTCACATAGCGCCTCAACCCATTTAAAGGGGAATCAAGAGGAGTTAGTCCAGAGCCTCGCAAGGAGAATTCGGCTACACTTGTTGTATTGTATTAGTTTGTGCAAAATTTGCATTAGCTTACGCATTTAGCGCACTTAGTTTTGCATTTAGTTTTAGATTAGCAATAACACCTATTCACCCCCCCTCTAGGTGTTTTTCACAATCAATAGAGATCCAATAATGCTATTTGAAGATAACGTTCGCATGCATCGCTCAAATGATATGTATCAAAAGCAACCGAACCAAACATATACCCCCAAAGTTCTTCTCATTTAGCTAAGAGCTTGAAAAGGATAAGATCAAGTGATTGTTTGGTGGGAGAAATTCGTATAAAAATTCCTTGAATCAATGAAGAATTACAACGGATTAATACTCTGACTACAAGGGAGGGAAGATGTTCACACTTGAATCTCTCCTTTGTTTAGTGCTGGGTTCTGAATGTGGTGGTGGAAAGTGAATCTTGTTTTCCGTTGACCGGGTGAATGTCAGGACCTCTCTTTGGATAGCAGACGGAGTAACACAGCTCCTGTCCATCAAGAATCTCAAAGAGATTGTAGGCAAAGACAAAATTGTACGCGGCAAGTTGTTAGAAGAGTTGAGCTCTCTCTTTCTTTTCAGTGGAGGTCTTGGTGCTTCTACAGCTCACAACCGAAATTCTTTTTTACCAAGAATTATCTGATCGACCGACCCCTTCTCCATAGCAAACAGGGTTATTTATAGAGGTTTCGGGGGTGAACGTGTCCCCTAAAAACGCTCCATAATAGGGGTTAACTCCCTCATTACGCGGGCAGTAATTGACCCAATAACGAGGGCAGTTATAACTGAGACGTGGGTTTTGAGCCTTGCGCCTTGTTGCTGAAGTAATACTGAGACGTGAGTTTTGATCCTCGCGTCTTGGTGCTGCAGTGATGCTGAGACGCGGGTTTTAACCCTTGCGTCTTGGTGCTGCAGTGATGCTGAGACGCGAGTTTCGACCTTCACGTCTTGGTGTTGCAGTGATGCTGAGACGCGGGTTTCGACCTTCGCGTCTTGGTACTGCAGTGATGGCTATGATTAGCCCTGCGTCTGGAGTTTGGAATCTGCTTTTTGATGACTTGTCTTTAGCAATTTTTTAGACAGCCTATAGAACCCCCTCCAAAGTTTTCGATATTCCGCTGTTGACTGGGACAGATTTCGAAATACTTTGGACTCTGGTTGAATTCATACTTCTCATGATTGGACTAATAATCATTCGAGATGCTCTGAGCTTGATCTTGTCTAAAATATGGTCTTCATGAGTGTACTGTGTAACCCTTTGAAGCCGCTAGAAATGATCGTGGCGAGTGTCTAGATACGCAGTTTAGACCTCCCCAGTCCTCTGAGTTTTTTGTTGGTGTACTTTGAATCAGGGATGAACAGTCATCTCCTTGTGCCAGTGTACTGTTGAACTGATTCGCAGAAGTAAAGACTGAATGCAAGTCTTGTAGACACAGGGATCATATTGCTTTAAAGACGCAGTCCTCACTTAGAGTAGGGACACATCTATTAGTTTGCTGAAGAAACACAGCTCTTAGAGGGATGCAATCTTTAAGATGAAGACATAATCCTCAACCTGTTTGATTAGGCGCGGCTTTGGTCTTGCTGAAGAGGTGCGACTTTTGGAGGGACGCGCTTTTCTATTAAACACGAATCCGTGTTTTGGGCACGTTGTCACATGTCCGGCGGAGTTGAAGGGACATCTTTCCTTTGGTGCGCGAATTTTGCGTCGCATTTAATATGCACACCACGCGTCAGATGGGGATTAGGCTTCGAGCCAAGCGTCGCGTATCTCTGGAGATTTCTGTGCCTATAAAAGATAACAGTCTTTCAAGAGTCATCATTAGACTCTTCTTCTTCGCCAAGCCTTTTAAGGTTAAGAAAAGCTCGAAGCTTTTTCTATTTTCACCATCTTCAACAGTGATCTCACGGTCGAAACGGCACCAAAGACCAAGCCCGTTTCTTCGTCCTCGAGCGCTGTCGCTCCGAAGATTTAAATGGGTGGTTCTTCCATACAGGAGGCTTACAAATGAGTTTTCATCTGAGGTTTGGTATTAAATTGACTAAGACTCAGTTGGGGATTTAATGAAAACACTGTTAGAGGTGTAATGTTAAACTTAACAGTAATTTGAAGTGGACTTGTTATTCTGTTAACAAGAATAACATGTGAGAATAGATTCGCGGGGAATCTTTACCGTTAGAGGTGTAATATTAACTTAACGGGTTGAATTAAATCTTGTCAGAAGTGTGATGTTAACTTGACAAGGGTGTGAGTCAGAGGTGTGATATTAACTTCACTCAAGAGTGTTTCAGCTTCATTTGGAAAAACTGAAAGTGTCACTGTCATAGGTGTAATGTTTAACTTGGCAGTGACGGTAATGCTAGAGGTATAATTTTGAACTTGGTGTCGGTCATCTCGACTTCGGCAAGGAAGTCCGAGGGAAGGTCATTGTCATAGGTGTATTGTTGAACTTTATCAATGAACTGGACGCTAGAGGTGTAATGTTAAACTTAGCATCACTCATCTCAGCTTCGATATGAAAGTCTGAGGAAAAGTAACTTTCAGAGGTTTAATATTGAACTTGGCAGCAACTCAATCACTGTTAGAAGTGTAATGTTAAACTTAACAGTAATTTATTAGAGGTGTGGTATTAACTTGACAGTGATTGATTTGCGATATGAGCAATTTTGACGACTTATCATTCTATTGATGAGAATTGACAAGCGAATTTTGAAGCGTCAGAGGTGTAGTGTTAACTTGACAAATTTG
This sequence comes from Agave tequilana, assembly GCA_038442645.1. Lineage (NCBI taxonomy): Eukaryota > Viridiplantae > Streptophyta > Magnoliopsida > Asparagales > Asparagaceae > Agave > Agave tequilana. The sequence goes on from JAVJIF010022133.1 coordinate 28,341, forward strand.
AAGACTTGCTACTCCATATAGAGTTGAGATAAGTAAAGTTTGTAGAAATTTTTCATTGCCAGAGGTATAATGTTAACGTAGCAATGATTGTATTTTGTGGACCTACCATTCTGTGTATGAGAATTGGTAAGAGATTTTGGAGGAGAGAGTGGAATCAAGTCCACTAGGATTTTTAGCAAATCCTCAGTTATCAACGAATTTGGTGTGCCTTTACCAACTACCGTTTGAGTTGGTCTAGCCATGCTATTCCCCTCAGCATGATGAGTTGTCGAAAACTTATGTTGGGCTTAGAAGCCAACATTTTCCTCTATCCTTAGCCGTCGGAGGCATCGGATGTTAATTAGAAGAGCAATACTAAAACCCAAGTTTCGCCTTTTATTTCTTTCTCAGTATTTACATCATACATCATGATGCAGCCAGTGCTCAATTAGTTTGACACTGATCTACTATGATGTGATCTAGTAAAAGAAAGAAGCTCTTATTGGATCTGGAGTTTTGATCAGAGGTGTAATATTAACTTAATCGGAGGAAGAGTGCTATGAAGGGTAGTATTTCTTCAAGAATCTACCGTTGATAGGCATCATGAGTGTATCACCGTTTGAGATTATGAGGCGATATGCTCCATTTGAGTAGACTGACTCCATTACAAATGGTCCTTCCCATTTGGGCTGGAATTTTCCTTTTGCCTTATGTGTCATTACCATAGGTCTTCTGACAGCTAAGACAAAGTCACATTTCCTGAAAGTTCACTCATTAACTTTCTTATTGAAGGCTTTGGTAATCCAAGCTTGATAGAGCTCGATTTGCTGTTGGGCCTGCAGACGTTTATCGTTTAAGGCCTCCAGTTCTTGGAGTCGAAGTCGATACTTCTCTTCATTTGTCATCTCTGTTATCAAGACGACACGTAGAGATGGAATTTGGATTTCTAGTGGAAGCACGGCTTTACACCCATATACCAAAGAAAATGGTGTAGCTTTTGTTGGGGTTCGAATAGTTGGCGATAGGCTCATAAGCATTCGCCTAATTTGTCATCCCAGTCACGCTGACTTTTCGAGACGAATTTCTTGAGAAGCTTGCTAATGGTCTTGTTGAAAGCTTCTGCGAGGCCATTAGTGGCGGGGTAGTATGCTGTTGAGAACACACTCTGGATTTTGAACTTAGTGCAGAACCTCTGAAAAGCCTGACTTGAAAAGGACACCTAGAGGGGGGGGGGTGAATAGGTGTACTTGCTAATCTAAGAACTAAATGCGCTAAATGCGGAAGCTAATGCAAAATTTGCAATCACACTTAATACAACCAACAAGTGTAGCCGAATTTCCCGTGAAGGGCTCTGGACTAACTCCTCTTGATTCCCCTTGAATGGGTTGAGGTGCTATGTGAAGCTCTTGTGGTTAAGTATAAGTGAGGCGCACACACAAGCAATCCAAGCATATACAAGATATAGCAATATGAAATAATGCAAGGCACAAATACAAGCAAGTATGAATGATATGACAATATGTATAATGCTAAGAATGATGCTTTACACAAATGTAAAGAGAGAGAGAAAGTTGAGAGACAAGTGGATCAAACGCTAACAACAAGATATGTTTCGAGGTTTGAGCCCCTAGCTCTACATCCCCGCCTACACCACCATGTAGGATTTCCAATCCACTATAGGAGTACCGAACTCCTCTCTCAATGCCACCGAGGTAATACAACCACAATCCACCTCTACCGAAGAGGGATAAGGCCCGTAGCTAATACAAACACAATCACCTCTACTAAAGAGGATCCAAACCAATACCACTCCGATCAACCTCTACTAAAGAGGGATACAACAAAAGCAAGGAGGGTTTACAATCAAGGAGGCTTAACCTCAAACACTTCTCTTTTCCCATAAACAAATGATCCTAATAGAATAGGATAGGTGATAGCTCAAGTGTGAAAAAACTAGAGTTTGAAAACAACAAACTCAAAGAAAAATACTTGGGAAAACTCTTGGTAAAAGATATAAATGAAGAACAAACCAAATCTCCCAAAATACTATTTTCTTTGATTTTTCAAAAACTCTAAAACAAATAAGATGAATCCTTTTTGGCACTTAAACTCTTTTAAAAACTTGTTTAAAACACTGAAGAAGTCAGGAAATTTTAGCTCTAAAAATCTTATCAAAACAGCCCAAGAGTTGGGGTATATATAGCCCCAAAACAAAACTAACCGTTAGGCTGATGTGGCAGCCTGACAGGCTTGGCGGTCGGCCGCCCGGTCGACCGCCAACGGTCAAAAATGTGATCGTTGGGCAAACCGGTCGACCGCCCGGTCGACCTAAAAATACAGAGAGCAGAGCTCTCAGACCCGGTTGACCTGGACAGTCGACCGAGCTTGTGTCTGCCAGACGTGCACAAGTCTGTGCACATCGGTCGACCTCACGGGTCGACCGGCCATTGGTGCGGTCGACCCATACGGTCGACCGACCTGGCCTGTCAGCACAAACCTGGGTCAGAAACACATGTTAAAATATTTTTTAAAAATCTTTTATCTCTTTTAAAATTCCATAAAACTTGTTTTAACATTTTGTATTGAAACTCAAACTTGTGATAAAAATTTCAAGACATATATCAACATAAAATCATTTTTGTGTCTTGCAAATTTTATCAAAAACCAAAACATGTATTTTTATCAAACATGGATTTTTCTATACATGAATAGGATAGTCAAAATAAGTTTGTATAAGTCATGTAAGCATGCATGTATAACTAGAATACATCTATTATACAAATAAACTATGTAAACTTGTTTTGATCAATCTATTCATGAAAACACATATCGGTTAAACTAAAAACCGAAAAATCAATATCCAAACATAAAACTTGTGTGTATTGTGCACTTGAGCATATCAACTATACTAAGCTTTACAAATGGATCTAAACACACTAAACACTAAACTAGGATACCTAAGTCTTCTTGACGATCTTCCATCTTCAAGTAGACTCGATCCCAAAACGTGATCCGCTGAGTGCAAAGGTATGATCTTGAAGCTCGGGCAACTGAATCACCATGTGAAAGCTTCTAAACTCTTCTTTTCGAAGCAATCACCAATTAATATCTTGATTAATGATCTGGAACTAAAATCACAAGATTATTAGTAAACATAACTATATGAGTTAATCATCATCAAAACTAGGGTGGAAGGCCTTTGGGCCAACAATCTCTCCCTTTTTGATGATGACAAAACTCATGGAGTTATATATGCATGGATTAAAGTTAAGCTTCAAAGAAGCTCCCCCTTAACTCATGCATAAACAAATAAACATAATGAATATGCAATGAAGACTCTTAAACATGAATGCATAACATGCATAAACAATAAAAGGTTCTAGATACCAATGAAATGTTCAAAACAAAACATGCTCTAAAAATCAATTACAAAACATGCTCTAGATACTCTAGATACCAATTAAAATTAAACTAAATTAAACTTAATATATGCAAAACATAAACTTGCATATATAAAACTTCTCAAATAATTCTCCCCCTTTTTGTCAATCATCAACAAAGGGGTAAAAACCAAAACAAAACAAAATCTTCCTTTTTTTTTAATACAAAGAATCAATCTTCAATAAGGGGTAAAAGCAAAACCAAATCAATAAATTTTTCTCCCCTTTTGTTCGAAACAACGAATCAATAAAAATAATATTTTCCCCCTTTTTGTCTAAAACAAAAAACAAAACCAATTAGAGGTGACAATCAATTAAGGTACCAATTGAAAATATGTCAAAGAATAGCATCTTGATACCAATTGAAAGGAAACAAACAACAAATATTGATACCAATTTTAAGCAAAACATATGAAAATCTTGATACCAATTGTAAATGTTTTTCATTTTGAACATATGATACCAAATTTAAATTTTCAATCATAAAGTATGAGAGTACAAATACCAATTGAAATACAAAATCAAATTTTCTCCCCCTTTATGAAATACCAACTAAAACAATGCTCACTTTTATTTTAACAAACTTATGCATTGTTACAAAAAAAAATGAAACAAACATATATATGTATAAAAATAGATACCAATTGAAATTGATATACTTGGAAGTGAAAGCATACATACATACAAACATATATGAGTATACAAGAAATGTCAAGATTGATACCAATTGAAAGAATTCAATGATACCAATTGAAATAACTATAAGATCAAATGTATATCTCATATAACTACCTCCCAATCATGGTTCAAGTTTTAAATGATTTTCGTTTTAAAGCATACATGACCATGATCTCCCATCCATCCTCCCATTGAAGGTAGGGGTTTTCAAAAATAGATTTGAAAAATAAGCTTTGTTTGAAAAACTCTAGCAAAATGAAGAATACCGTAACTAGTTAAATGGAAAATCTTTTAAACTAGTACGAAATCCTTCAAGTAAGGAATAAAACAAAATAATTTCATAAAACACATGTAAATCACAGAGCACTTAAAAACACTCAATATTCAATAAAGTCCATACATGCTAATGAAAACATACTCATGAGAAATATTTTAAAAATGGTGAGTGTACAAGTAATGTGAAACATGGTATTATGAAATTTCCAATTTAAGCTCAAAATTCCTTGAAACAAGAAAAACATGAAAATCAATAAAATATTTAATCTTCAAGGTATATGTATGTCTTATACAAACTAAGGTATACATACATATCCAAACACAACGAGTCCACAAAGATATATGCATGAAGGCACGTGGCTCAAAAGGATGTATATGTATAAACGATAATTTGGATAAAATGGACATATACATGAAGTTTAAACATATAAACATAAAAACATGAAAAACTAAATTTTCATAAAAAAAATTTTCATATCAAGGCATTTGTATGTTTTGTCAAACATGAAGTATACATACATATCCCTAAACACGATTGAGTCCATATGTATAGATTTGCATGAAAAGCAAATGACTCAAGGGGTATACATGTATATCTTAAAGTTTGGCAAAATTACACATATACATGAAATGAAAAACTCATGATCATAAAACAAATCCAAAATGGGAATACAAGTTTAAAATGTATGAATCATCAAAACTAGACTATACTAGCACATCTAATGGGTTCAAATAAGCATTCAAGCACAAACATATATAGATTTATTTGTGGCGCACTATATGCACGAATATATACCTAGTCTTAATGAAAACTAACATCTAAACATGTAATCAACACATGAAGTATAAAACATGATAAAAATCAACATGATAAATATGGAAAGCATGTAAACAAAAGGAGTTAGAGATTCGATACCAAAACCAATGAGGGCACCGCTCTAGTTCTCCAAACCAAGGTGGTCTTCCCACAAATCTTCCCTTGAAAGTGATGCATCCAAATAATCTCTTTTAAGTATGAAACGCATCCACTCCAAGGTACGGCAACTCTCACGTCTTGTAAGAGCCCACACCTACATCAAATAAAGGAGGGGTGGTCTTTGGTACCCATATCTTCTTAAGTCCATGGGGTTAGTCCAATCTCTAACCCAAACAAACTTATTTGCTAAATTATCAACATGTATTCTATCATAGCAAAATTTAGCAAGGTGGCCCTTACGTCCACAATGTGTACAAGTGTACACATGAGCATACATGTGAGGAGTGTGTCCGTGAGGAGCATGTGTATGCCGTGTAGGGTGTGCGTGAATAGATGGAACTTGTTTCATTCGAAATAAAGTTTCCAAACGTGTGTGACCCACTACACATTGGCTCAAAGTGGAGCCCAAACAATCAACACTCTTCTTAAGTAAAGATATATCATTGTTAATCAAAGAAGAAGTGTGGCATGCAATAGGTGTTCTTGGTGAAACTACCCTAGCATGGCAAACATGTGAAGCAATATCATTTTTCAAAGATTTATTTTTATTTAAACAAATTTCTAATTCTTTTGCAACAAATTCAATTTCTCTTTCCAAAGAATCATTATTTCTTAAAACAAATTCAACTTTTGAAGATAAAAACTCATTTTTCTTCAACATATCATCACAATCATTTTTATTTTTCAAAAATTTATTTTCATTTAATGCAAGTTCAAGTTGAGATTTTAATGAATCCCTTTCATCCAAAATCTCATTTTTCTCTTGCAAAACAATGTCAAGTCTAGAATGCAAACATTTATTTTCTTTTTCAAGGCCTAGACTTTTCTTTTTCAAAACCTTATATTTTTCAATTAGTTTTTCACAAACAATAGATAGTTCTTCATTCAAAGCATGGGCATCATAATCATCACATGAAGAACTAGCATCAAGACTATCTAGTTGAGTTTCCGAGTGTACCTCAAGGGAGTCATTCTCTTGGACCGTATAGCATTGTTGCGGCTCGAATTCATCTCCACTAGATTCCTCTTCTTGGATTTGCACTTGAAGCTCGGAGGTGGTGGTTGTTGTCAACTTGTTCCACACTGCAAAGACGGAATCAAGATTAGAAACATGCATAAGATAATCTTTAGGTAGCGTGCTTCTAATGGCCTCAAGGGCTTGTGCATTGGCCCCTATATGCTTGCTATCACTAAGGTAGGATTCCTTGGTAATGGCAAGGTAAACCTTATGTCCTAGGGTTTGCAAATAAACGGACATCCTAATGTTCCAAACAATGATGTTGAAAGGGTCAAACATAGGTGGGGTCATGAAGTCCATGGTCCAAACTATATGTGTGCAAACAAGCAAATGCAAACAATAGATTAGCAAGAAAATGGATCTCACTCCTAGGATGTTATGTAACAGCCGTTCCTAATTAATCCAGATTCCCACCTAAATTTAAAATAATCTCTAACAATTAGGATGAGAGGAATTAAAAATCTTAACTTAGAAAAATACAACGAGAATACATGGTATGCGCATATATATGTTTTTGTTGAATTAGATTCCTATTAAAATTTTTTCTACACTAAGTACTCCAAACTCCATCATATTACACATACACTTTTAATTTCCCATAAATGTAAAAAAAAAAACGGATTCTTATGGCATTCGCTGGAGAGAAGTAAGAGGGGTGGGGGTGATGTGGAGTTTTAATAGGAGACATTGGGAAGAGTTGTGGTGTGGTGGCAATTTTATGTGTACCTTGGAACCATAAACTAAATATAATAATAACATAATACTAAAATATAAAACAACATGGGTAAAAAGGGAAAGAAACCCTTTTCATTTTTCCCCTTCTCTTCAACAGCCAGAGCCCTACCTTTCCCTGGATCTGGTACTAACAGCACCACCCAGCAGGGCGGCGGACTCGGCGGCGGCCAAGGCAGCCGCGCTGCAGGCGCGGTAGGGAAGGAAGCCCTGCGCGCGCGGCGCAGGGCGTGGTAAGCGCGGCAGCGCGCTGTGTGGGTGCAGCGGGTGTGCGCGCCGGAGGAGGAAGGGGGGTTCGGGGCGGAGTTCGGGGAGGAGTCGAGGAAGTTCGCGGGTTGGATCCGAATTTCTTCGAACAAGAGATTAGGGAAAAACAGAATTTAATTGAAGGTAAATCTTAAAACTTTCTTTAGGATTAGGTGATGCTTTAGTATCAATAACTAATTTGGGATTATCCTTGTTCAGGGTTACGATTCGGCGGGTGAAATAGGCGGATCTCATCACTAGGGCACTCGTCAAGCAAAGTGAGTAAACTGAAAATAAACTATATTAAGGTTATGAAGTTGTTAAATATTGGATGAATAAATTGTTGGATAAATCATGAATTGAAATAAACTTGTATGTAAATTTTATATATAATGAAAAATAAAAAAAAGAAACCATGTTATGAAATTAGAGGAAATGAAAAGAGAAATCATGTTATGTACGAAATTAGTATTTTTCTTTCACAGGTTGTGCACTACCTAGATTAGACTTATACTAACATACTTGAGAAAATCGGGTAACTCTTCCTATTGACTATGTAAATTAACTTAATACAGAGGAACGGTTTAGGTTGCATGTAATGGAGGACGTTACGAAATCTTATGAGATATATGTATACATATTATACCGTTAACCTAGCTAGATACACTGCATGTGAAATATCGGACTAGGTATCATAGCGAGAAATAAAAAGGAATATGTCAATACTATATATGGTCATTAAATTTGAATCATTAACGTGGTGTGATACTCTTATTAAAGAAGGATAAAATTTTATATTAGGAGGATTATATACACATATAAATATGAACCCATACAAGAGAATGGCTTGCTTATTTTTCATGGAATATGAAAACTATATGTGAAATAGTATGTTACTTAGAATGAAATACATTGTGAATGATTTTATTCGAAGGAAGGGCCGAGCAAGAACCGGCAGGAGGGGAAAGATGGTGACAATTGCATTATAAGTATATATGTATGTATTTTATATTACTCGGAGGAAGGGGCCGAGTGAGAACCGGCAGGAGGGGGAAGACGGTGACAACTGTATTATAAGTACTTATGTATGTATATATATTACTCGGAGGAAGGGGCCGAGCGAGAACCGGCAGGAGGGGAAAGATGGTGACAACCACATTATGTATATGCATGTACTATATATATTTTACTTGGAGGAAGGGGCCGAGCGGGAGCCGGTAGAAGGGGGAAGGCGGTGACAACTGTAATTTGTTTCTATTTTGTGTTAAATGTGATGGTGATAAACCTAAATAAATTTCATGGTAGTTGAGACATCTATCTTAAATTTTAGGAGTATGTGAGAGTACGGCGGGAATCCGTTAATAAATTCAGGATCAACTTAAAACCTTTTGATATAAGGAATTAAATTAGTAAATTTTAGATTGTTTACTCACTGAGCTGTCAAGCTCACTCCTTTATTTCTTTTACAAATTTCAGGTTCGGATAGAGGTAAGAGCCGATTTAGATTCTGAAATCTTGAGAATATGGATTGATCGACTCTCCCATGTCTTACTTGTGATCAATCATCTATTGTCATATTTTGTCTACTTTTGAAAATGCTTATTGTATATACTTGAGAACTTGGTGTATGTAAGAAGTTTTTGGGGTTATTACTGTAAATCTAAGCTTTGTGTGTGGCTGTTTGTCACAAGAACTTGATAGGAAATCTTAGTAGCATTGATGGAAGGAACTGGACCTTGTCATGGTTAATGTGATGTATTGTGGGGATGAATGTCATGACTCATCTTGGAACATGATTAATGAATGCGAAGTAATGTGAAGATGTTTTCTTTTCTTTTGTTGATAAGTAGGCCATTTGTGCCGAAATGTGATCTTGGTAATGTTGAGGCCATTGTGGGCAAATATTGTTGTTGTCGTAGCATGGCTTAATCCATATTTTAGGGGAGGTGCTACCAAAATTTTAAGAAAATATTGTTTTATTAGCCTTATACCAAAGACTGAAAATGGGACTGTTACAGTTGGTATCAGAGCGAGGTTGCTAGTTTAGATAAATAGATCGAGTATGGACTAATGGTATAGTTGTATGCACATTACATGCTTATTGGTGGGAGCACTAGAGAGGTTACTATTAGACCGGGGAATTTTAGGTGTATGGGTTCCCTGAAATGTGTGATATTCACTTGTTCTCCTACGTTCTAATCCGGGTACCCGCATACTCTGATTTGAACGGATCCCACGAGAGGTGCGGGCCTATCGTGTGGATCTTCAGTGGTATGGGACACTAAGACTGGGGAGCAAGTAAAATATCAGACAAGTCAGAGGTTACTCAACTAGAAGACACCTGAATTCTGTGAAATAATTGCAAGTTTTTCAATTGATATATGTATATAGATATGCGTGGTTAATCTACCATGTTTTGAGGATTTGGGAAGGTAAATAATCTAATATGAAACCTTATCCTTTCAAATGGGAGATTCTGACACGCCCGAGTTGTCATCCGAGAGCTCAGAGATGGAAAGTCAGAGTTGGATTGCAAATAGTATGGACTGGGATTACGAGTCCGATGAAATGGATCCAAAAACCATCTTTAGTGGGTCCAAGGGAAGTGCCAATATGATGGGAGTAGTAAGACGCAACAATAAGAATACCATCAAGGATGCCGAAAGTATTATAAGAAACATGCCAGGGATTGAGGACCAGGAAGACGCATCCGATGCTGAGGCGGAATCCCCTGGGAAGATGTTTTATGGGGGTATTTGGTGGAATTCTAATTGGATTGAAGATATGGATGTAACACCCCGATCATAAAAAAAAAAATCTTAATATTGGATAAACATGATTAGTCAAATTTTTTTTTTTGAGACAATGATTGAATGTTTTGTGTAAAATGGGAGTTTTATTATAGTAATTATTTTAAGTTTGATTATGGAGGAATATGAAGTAAAACAAATATTGAATAAATTCAATATATGGGTGTATGAGTATTTTGGCATGTATATATGGGTAGAGGATATATGTGTATATATAAGTATATATATATTACATGGATGTGATGGTATATTGTGTAAATACAAGATAATGTAAGTAAATACCTAGAAATACTAAAGTTGGTAGGAGAGGGTAGGTGTGCATGGCATGAGTTGATGGAGGGCTAGGATTTCCCTAGAAATTAGTGTGTATAGGTGGCATGATGAGGTGGGAGAGAGATTATGAGTGTGCATAATAATCATATTTGAGTGGGGGTTTTGTGTAAAAGAAAGAGAGAAATGAATCTCACGTTCATCTCCCTCAACCCAAAAAAAAAAAAGAAAAACCCTAGATCCATCTCTCAGGTTCCCTCTCCTCTTCCTCTCTCCTCCCCCACCAACCCTTCTCTCTCTCTCCCTCTCTCAGGGCGGACGGCGGCCAGGGCACGGCCAGGCGCGGCCAGGCGCGCCCAGCGCGCGGCCAGGGCCGGCCAGACCGCGGCAAGGGCGGCGGCAGCCGGCCAGGGCGGCCGGGGCGGCGGCGGCAGCCGGCTAGGGCGGCGCGGCAGCCGGCTAGAGCGATCGGAAGGTCGAAATTCGTGTGAGTGGGTCTTCCCCCTTTTGTCTTTTCTTAAAATACATTTTTTTTTGGAGAAACCCTAACTCTTGATCTTTGAGTTGATTAGAAATCTTTTCTTTTGAAACTATGCATGTATACATTTTGGGGATTTCATGATTTTTAGAAATACATAGTGGCCTAAACTTGTTGTAGAGATTATTGAATTGAATTAATTACATATTAGTGAGGAATGTAAATATTGTATTGTGGGGGCATATCATGTGGTGAAGGGGTTTCTTACTTCAAATTAATTGAAATTATTTTGATGAACTCGTGAATTGAATTAGACTACATTTCATTTCCTAGATTTGTATACCTAGGTATTTACCGACTTTAGTTGTTCTAAATAACCTTGTTCAAGCTATCCTTACTAATTTTTGTGGTGTATTTGTGTCACTCTCAAAGTACCTTCATATGAGAGTGTTAGGCTTTGTGGAGGCACGATCCAACTTAATGTAAAGGGGGGGTGATGGTATAAGTCGTATGGTAAATCTAATTGTGGGTGGACAATTATGAGTTAATAGCTTCATAAATTCAATTAATAAAGTCAATGGTTAAGGTTGTTGATTGTCATGAAAAATGCGAATTTGCATTAATAGCAAGGAATCCGTAATCCAAGTATGTGGCAACTTAATTTGTGGTAAATGGTTCGTTTGGAATAATATAATTAATTTGATAGAAATTTATGTGAGCTATGTGGTAGAAATTTATTATTTGTGCCATGATACTCCCATTACATAATAACTTTATCTTGAGGTACAACGTGCATGCTTCTATAGATGTTGATTGAAAAGGAAACGTTAAATTGGTGCAAGTTGTTAACACTCAGAAAGTCCGTGTGACCTGACTGATTGCGGACAAGCAAGATAAGAGGAAAAGTTGAGAAAATGTGTAGTTCAAAGCACTTGGTAATAATAATACTAATCTGTTAAAGTCTGTCCAGACTTGAAACCAGAATCTTGGGGTTTCTTTCGTAAGGATATTCAATAAGGAATAGGTCATGTAATATACCGTTGGAAAGCTAATCGAGTCTACTTTCCAAAGGTTCATACCATGCCCTCATCGGATACCTGTAACTTAAGCTATGACTGTAACATTGAAGGTTGGTCAAAACTGTCATGCTGCAGAATTCAGCACAGCTGATAGGTTTTTGAATTTCTGGAGCAGTTTGGTTAATCAAAACCTATCATGTAATAGGTCATTGGAAAGGTAGTGGAGTCTAGTTTCTAATAAATCTTTCCTCGTTCTATTCCTATACGTAGAATGAAAGTTATCAAAAAAAAAAGAAAAAAAAAAAAACTCCGTTGGTTATCCGGAAAGATCGAGCCATAAATTGTGTCAACAAAAGGTTCATGACTGGTGGTCACTGCAACATCGAACTACTTAATATGTGTTATATCGTCTAAGAGATATATATATAGAGCTATACGAGTCCACCTCCCAGCAGTTTATTCACATTCCGGTTGGATGTAGGTGATAGAGGCTTGTCGAAACATCACGAGCAAATCGAGGGATGTTTAGAGTGATCCTTGTTGTTATAGTAAAGGCTTTGCAAATCCTTAACATGTAGGAATTGAACTTCAAGTTCATTAATGCACAAAGCTAAATTGTGTCCCTTTTATAATTAAAATATAATTAGAAGAGAAATTTGGAGAACACGGAAATCTCCCCAATTAAACTCAAGCCCTCCTTTCATTAGAATTTTTAGTATATAAAGTAGGTGAGATTGTACTCCTAGCGTCTACACCTGAAATTGTCTTGGGTAATATTCTAAGAAGTCTAAGAGATAGAAGAGCTGATAAAATATCATGACCTTATAACAAAAGATTTAATTATGTTATACCCGAAAGTTTGATATCAGCATAACATGAGTCATGAAGGATTTTACTAAAAGTTTAATAGTGGTGTCTACTCCAGATAGCAGACTGTCCTTATCTGGCTCATAAAAATATAAGGTACCAATAAATTTTGTGTGCAGTTTAGTGCCAAGTGGAATGAGATCCGTACTTTACTATGCATATGATAATTTCTTAGAGATTCCGACACTGGGTTAAAAGTGAAAGATTTGTTACTGTTAAGAAGGTTCACATTCCTACCTTCAGTTTAAACAAGATGTTGTCTATATTCTTATTGCAAAGAAAGGTATAGACTGCTCAAGTCATTAACTTTTCTAAGTTCAGCTGAAAGTGTTTAAGAGTTGTTTAACATAGAAGGTGATATGTTAGTAGATGCTCCTATGACATCGTCATAGTAGAATTTTATGAGAATGATTTGTTTTGTATAATACATCTAATATGAATAGTTGGATAGAGTATGAAAGGAAATAGATGTTATCACTTAAGTGCTGACCTATTGGAGCACTTATAATTGATAAGCATGTTAAGAATCCGAACTTGGGAATTGTGTGAATATGATTTTGTATGATATTGTGTGAAATGTAGGAAGGGGCCAGCGGGAGCTGGTAGGTGTGAAGACGGGGTATGATATTGTGTGAAATGTAGGAAGGGGCCAGCGGGAGCTGGTAGGTGTGAAGACGGGGTATGATATTGTGTGAAATGTAGGAAGGGGCAAGCGGGAGCTGGTAGGTGTGAAGACGGGGTATGATATTGTGTGAAATGTAGGAAGGGGCCAGCGGGAGCTGGTAGGTGTGAAGACGGGGTATGATATTGTGTGTTAAATGTAGGAAGGGGCCAGCGGGAGCTGGTAGGTGTGAAGACGGGGTATGAGATGGGTCGTGTGTCATGAAATAAGATGTGCTTATTTAAATTGAACAGTGTTCTATGCTTGTCCTTATGCATGACTGTGAAGCTCTGCTTTATTATATGAGATAATGAAATATGATATGATAGGTGAAAGTGCAAGGGTTAATCCATGCAGTACTTGAATGGTGATATGATATACATGTATATGAATCCTTACAAATGATTGAAAATAAATGGTTATGTGTGATACAAATGTGTATGTGTGTGTATGTGACACTGGGGGTATGAGGGTTGTGTCATCGTATATGACATGAAACCATCAGAATACAAGTTTAGCTGATTGAAATGAATATCATATATTGGGTGAAAATGTGCATGTGAATCCGTGCTTTACTTGAAGGGTGAAGCGTTATTGCATTATGAGAAATATGATATGATTGTATGTTATATAATTATGACTTGTGAAGTAAGTGTTATCTGAATGCAATAACTAGGGTTATGGCATAACTCTTGTGGTTAATGTATGATAGCGTGAAAAACAAGGTACGTGGGTAATACACACTATGTACACATAAGACGAGAGAGTTTGTTATGTAACTCTTAGACCTTATCACACATAAATATGAAAATCCAAGAAAGAAATTGGGGAATACGATCATAAGAGTCTGACCGTCCTCAGAAATTTTAGAGGCTGAGGCCTTAATTATTAAACTATCGGATACCTTTGATTCTTGCCTTCTCACTGTTCAGGTTTCTTTTGTTGCATGAATATTCATATTCTCTCTTTGAGATATTATCATTTCTTGATTTATTTCCTGACTCACTCACTGAGCTGTCGAGCTCACCCTCCCACAGACTGATATATTGCAGGTTGCTTGGAGACAGGGGTCAGGGCTATGCTGTGTAGGGTTCATCCTGAATCAATCCAACTATTGTATCTTGGAATACTTGGGTTTGTGAATGATAAATGTGGGTCTTGATATAGACTATTAATCTTGTATATATATAATTACATATTTGGGAAACTTGTAGTAGTTTCAGTTCATGTTGGCATTCGAGATATCTTGTATTGGGTTGTAGTAATAAGAAGTGTATTTATCAACATGATGCCATGTGAAGTTGAAAGTTGTCATTTCTGAGACTTTATGGATTAATAGAAAGAAACTCTAGAATTCATATTGATATGTTTCTCCATAAGTAGGCGATGTCAAGCCGAAATACTTTCATGATTGTGTGGATGATTTTGGATTTAATTATATGGTTGGAATGAGAATAAGTAGGTTATTGTTAGCCGAAATTATCATATTTGTATTGGATATTATATCCGACCAGTAATTACAAAGGAGGTGCTGCTGAAATTTTTAAGAAATAAGGAAATGATAAAGTTAATCGATTTTGTAAGTGGAGGTTATGTAAATTGAGGATTTATTAAACTGGGACCGTTACAGTTGGTATCAGAGCGCAGGATATAGAATGAGTATTAGACTTAGAATTGTGTGGTCAGAAGAGGATTAGATTGCTAGGTTGATTGCCATGATTGATATGCATGATTGTGTTCTCTTTGTATGTGAATATGTTGTTTGATATGGCAGGTTTAAGGGGGGTAGGAGTTCTTACGTGTATGACTAATCCTGAAACGCGGGATATTTGGTCACTACCTTATGTTCGGATTATGGTACCCACATGCCATAATTCGGATGTGTTCGGCTGAGGGTGTGGGCCCTCAGTACGAGCTGCTAGTGGTATGGGACACTGGAGTAAGGAAATGATTAAAATATCAAGCGAGTTAAGATTAAGTCGGATCGTAAGAACATAGTGTAGAAAGTTGTTCAAGAGATAATAAGCTCTCGAGGAACATGATGGAGAGGGATGTGATATGTAAGTAAGATTTTGAAATATATAGGAGGGATGAGAAGGTTTGGTACTTATCTGTTTCAAGCATGCCAAGTTTCGAGGACGAAACTTTTGTAAGCAGGGTAGAACTGTAACACCCCGATCATAAAAAAAAAAAATCTTAATATTGGATAAACATGATTAGTCAAAATTTTTTTTGAGACAATGATTGAATGTTTTGTGTAAATGGGAGTTTTATTATAGTAATTATTTTAAGTTTGATTATGGAGGAATATGAAGTAAAACAAATATTGAATAAATTCAATATATGGGTGTATGAGTATTTTGGCATGTATATATGGGTAGAGGATATATGTGTATATATAAGTATATATATATTACATGGATGTGATGGTATATTGTGTAAATACAAGATAATGTAAGTAAATACCTAGAAATACTAAAGTTGGTAGGAGAGGGTAGGTGTGCATGGCATGAGTTGATGGAGGGCTAGGATTTCCCTAGAAATTAGTGTGTATAGGTGGCATGATGAGGTGGGAGAGAGATTATGAGTGTGCATAATAATCATATTTGAGTGGGGGTTTTGTGTAAAAGAAAGAGAGAAAGGAATCTCACGTTCATCTCCCTCAACCCAAAAAAAAAAAGAAAAACCCTAGATCCATCTCTCAGGTTCCCTCTCCTCTTCCTCTCTCCTCCCCCACCAACCCTTCTCTCTCTCTCCCTCTCTCAGGGCGGACGGCGGCCAGGGCACGGCCAGGCGCGGCCAGGCGCGCCCAGCGCGCGGCCAGGGCCGGCCAGACCGCGGCAAGGGCGGCGGCAGCCGGCCAGGGCGGCCGGGGCGGCGGCGGCAGCCGGCTAGGGCGGCGCGGCAGCCGGCTAGAGCGATCGGAAGGTCGAAATTCGTGTGAGTGGGTCTTCCCCCTTTTGTCTTTTCTTAAAATACATTTTTTTTGGAGAAACCCTAACTCTTGATCTTTGAGTTGATTAGAAATCTTTTCTTTTGAAACTATGCATGTATACATTTTGGGGATTTCATGATTTTTAGAAATACATAGTGGCCTAAACTTGTTGTAGAGATTATTGAATTGAATTAATTACATATTAGTGAGGAATGTAAATATTGTATTGTGGGGGCATATCATGTGGTGAAGGGGGTTTCTTACTTCAAATTAATTGAAATTATTTTGATGAACTCGTGAATTGAATTAGACTACATTTCATTTCCTAGATTTGTATACCTAGGTATTTACCGACTTTAGTTGTTCTAAATAACCTTGTTCAAGCTATCCTTACTAATTTTTGTGGTGTATTTGTGTCACTCTCAAAGTACCTTCATATGAGAGTGTTAGGCTTTGTGGAGGCACGATCCAACTTAATGTAAAGGGGGGGGGGGTGATGGTATAAGTCGTATGGTAAATCTAATTGTGGGTGGACAATTATGAGTTAATAGCTACATAAATTCAATTAATAAAGTCAATGGCTAAGGTTGTTGATTGTCATGAAAAATGCGAATTTGCATTAATAGCAAGGAATCCGTAATCCAAGTATGTGGCAACTTAATTTGTGGTAAATGGTTCGTTTGGAATAATATAATTAATTTGATAGAAATTTATGTGAGCTATGTGGTAGAAATTTATTATTTGTGCCATGATACTCCCATTACATAATAACTTTATCTTGAGGTACAACGTGTATGCTTCTATAGATGTTGATTGAAAAGGAAACGTTAAATTGGTGCAAGTTGTTAACACTCAGAAAGTCCGTGTGACCTGACTGATTGCGGACAAGCAAGATAAGAGGAAAAGTTGAGAAAATGTGTAGTTCAAAGCACTTGGTAATAATAATACTAATCTGTTAAAGTCTGTCTAGACTTGAAACCAGAATCTTGGGGTTTCTTTTGTAAGGATATTCAATAAGGAATAGGTCATGTAATATACCGTTGGAAAGCTAATCGAGTCTACTTTCCAATGGTTCATACCATGCCCTCATCGGATACCTGTAACTTAAGCTATGACTATAACATTGAAGGTTGGTCAAAACTGTCATGCTGCAGAATTCAGCACAGCTGATAGGTTTTTGAATTTCTGGAGCAGTTTGGTTAATCAAAACCTATCATGTAATAGGTCATTGGAAAGGTAGTGGAGTCTAGTTTCTAATAAATCTTTCCTCGTTCTATTCCTATACGTAGAATGAAAGTTATCAAAAAAAAAAAAAAAAAAAAAAAACTCCGTTGGTTATCCGGAAAGATCGAGCCATAAATTGTGTCAACAAAAGGTTCATGACTGGTGGTCACTGCAACATCGAACTACTTAGTATGTGTTATATCGTCTAAGAGATATATATATAGAGCTATACGAGTCCACCTCCCAGCAGTTTATTCACATTCCGGTTGGATGTAGGTGATAGAGGCTTGTCGAAACATCACGAGCAAATCGAGGGATGTTTAGAGTGATCCTTGTTGTTATAGTAAAGGCTTTGCAAATTCTTAACATGTAGGAATTGAACTTCAAGTTCATTAATTCACAAAGCTAAATTGTGTCCCTTTTATAATTAAAATATAATTAGAAGAGAAATTTGGAGAACACGGAAATCTCCCCAATTAAACTCAAGCCCTCCTTTCATTAGAATTTTTAGTATATAAAGTAGGTGAGATTGTACTCCTAGCGTCTACACCTGAAATTGTCTTGGGTAATATTCTAAGAAGTCTAAGAGATAGAAGAGCTGATAAAATATCATGACCTTATAACAAAAGATTTAATTATGTTATACCCGAAAGTTTGATATCAGCATAACATGAGTCATGAAGGATTTTACTAAAAGTTTAATAGTGGTGTCTACTCCAGATAGCAGACTGTCCTTATCTGGCTCATAAAAATATAAGGTACCAATAAATTTTGTGTGCAGTTTAGTGCCAAGTGGAATGAGATCCGTACTTTACTATGCATATGATAATTTCTTAGAGATTCCGACACTGGGTTAAAAGTGAAAGATTTGTTACTGTTAAGAAGGTTCACATTCCTACCTTCAGTTTAAACAAGATGTTGTCTATATTCTTATTGCAAAGAAAGGTATAGACTGCTCAAGTCATTAACTTTTCTAAGTTCAGCTGAAAGTGTTTAAGAGTTGTTTAACATAGAAGGTGATATGTTAGTAGATGCTCCTATGACATCGTCATAGTAGAATTTTATGAGAATGATTTGTTTTGTATAATACATCTAATATGAATAGTTGGATAGAGTATGAAAGGAAATAGATGTTATCACTTAAGTGCTGACCTATTGGAGCACTTATAATTGATAAGCATGTTAAGAATCCGAACTTGAGAATTGTGTGAATATGATTTTGTATGATATTGTGTGAAATGTAGGAAGTGGCCAGCGGGAGCTGGTAGGTGTGAAGACGGGGTATGATATTGTGTGAAATGTAGGAAGGGGCCAGCGGGAGCTGGTAGGTGTGAAGACGGGGTATGATATTGTGTGAAATGTAGGAAGGGCCAGCGGGAGCTGGTAGGTGTGAAGACGGGGTATGATATTGTGTGAAATGTAGGAAGGGGCCAGCGGGAGCTGGTAGGTGTGAAGACGGGGTATGATATTGTGTGTGTTAAATGTAAGAAGGGGCCAGCGGGAGCTGGTAGGTGTGAAGACGGGGTATGAGATGGGTCGTGTGTCGTGAAATAAGATGTGCTTATTTAAATTGAACAGTGTTCTATGCTTGTCCTTATGCATGACTGTGAAGCTCTGCTTTATTATATGAGATAATGAAATATGATATGATAGGTGAAAGTGCAAGGGTTAATCCATGCAGTACTTGAATGGTGATATGATATACATGTATATGAATCCTTACAAATGATTGAAAATAAATGGTTATGTGTGATACAAATGTGTATGTGTGTGTATGTGACACTGGGGGTATGAGGGTTGTGTCATCGTATATGACATGAAACCATCAGAATACAAGTTTAGCTGATTGAAATGAATATCATATATTGGGTGAAAATGTGCATGTGAATCCGTGCTTTACTTGAAGGGTGAAGCGTTATTGCATTATGAGAAATATGATATGATTGTATGTTATATAATTATGACTTGTGAAGTAAGTGTTATCTGAATGCAATAACTAGGGTTATGGTATAACTCTTGTGGTTAATGTATGATAGCGTGAAAAACAAGGTACGTGGGTAATACACACTATGTACACATAAGACGAGAGAGTTTGTTATGTAACTCTTAGACCTTATCACACATAAATATGAAAATCCAAGAAAGAAATTGGGGAATACGATCATAAGAGTCTGACCGTCCTCAGAAATTTTAGAGGCTGAGGCCTTAATTATTAAACTATCGGATGCCTTTGATTCTTGCCTTCTCACTGTTCAGGTTTCTTTCGTTGCATGAATATTCATATTCTCTCTTTGAGATATTATCATTTCTTGATTTATTTCCTGACTCACTCACTGAGCTGTCGAGCTCACCCTCCCACAGACTGATATATTGCAGGTTGCTTGGAGACAGGGGTCAGGGCTATGCTGTGTAGGGTTCATCCTGAATCAATCCAACTATTGTATCTTGGAATACTTGGGTTTGTGAATGATAAATGTGGGTCTTGATATAGACTATTAATCTTGTATATATATATAATTACATATTTGGGGAACCTTGTAGTAGTTTCAGTTCATGTTGGCATTCGAGATATCTTGTATTGGGTTGTAGTAATAAGAAGTGTATTTATCAACATGATGCCATGTGAAGTTGAAAGTTGTCATTTCTGAGACTTTATGGATTAATAGAAAGAAACTCTAGAATTCATATTGATATGTTTCTTGTTGACTGATTTTTCCTGCACACAAAATATTATATGTTAGTTTTAAGAATAGATGTGCAAGTCTCAGTTCTAATCCGCTGTAGCAGGGCTATGCGGGTCGTGATCCTCAGGGAGGGACTGCGATGGAAGCGTTAAGCAAGTTTCTCTAAAGTTTTTATTTTTATTTGTTAAGTTAGAAAGGAAGTGGTATTTACAATGGGTGGTAGAAAAGAATATGGAGATGAGTTGTATTTAATCTACAAAAAAAAGAAAAGAAAAGAAAAAGAAAGAAAACTTATCTCTTTAGTCTGCTTGCCGTTTGAACCGTTGCGATGATTTCCCTTTTCTTGGAAGGTGTACAAGCACGGCTTATGGGATCGTCCGCCTTCTTAATCTACTCTACGAAATGAAAAACAAGCTATGAAGACATGTTCATCGCCATTGGGCCGTCAAGGTTCCTTCTTCGGCTAGGTATTCTCGAAGCAGTTGGATCTCATGGTGGGCAAGACATTAGAGAACAAATAGAAGAAAGTAGATACAAGATTAAAATAAGAATAAAAGAAACTAGAATAATACAAGAATAAAATAAAACAAGCCTTGATTCGATTATTAAACAATGGTGGAAAAATAACACTTACACCGACTGTCACCATCAGTACAAGCAGATCCCTTCCTCCATGAATACATCATCTCCTCTCAGCTTTTACAAAAAGAAAAATATACAAAGGTGGAAAGAAAACCTAAAAACCCTAACTTTGGCCCTTGGCTCTTCTCTGGACTGTGTACTCTCTGTGTTGCATCTGCAGGGATATTTATAGGTGTTGGAAGATGTAGAGTCCTAGTACAACTCTCCCAAAAAGATCTTATCTCCAGAAATTCAAATCTGTCCTGCAACTTCTTATCATGTTGATCGCCGAAATCAGCTTATCTACGGATTGAATTGGAAAGTTTGATCAACATAAGAGTTGTAGGTCTTCAAGTCTTCTTTCTGGAGCATCTTGAATCATCGGATTTTCATAACTGTAGCAAAAGTTATGATTTAAACACTAAAACGTGTACAGTCTGAATCCGAATTCTTTGAATTTTTATCTTTGCACTCTCTTTGGCTTTTATCCTCATCAATCCGAATTCTTTGAATTTTTATCTTTGCACTCTCTTTGGCTTTTATCCTCATCCTGCAAGAGTTTAGCGTTGGGTAGAATTCTATCCTTCCCTCATCTTTAATAATTGCAACTTTAGCCCTTGCATAATTGCACTTTGACAATTGATATTTGCACTTTTACTCTTGGGCTTCAAATATGGGCTTTTGGGCTTCATTAGGCTTTATTTATTATAAAAATAATTATTCGAGGCCTGCACACAATAAATTACAATTATTAATAAATGTGCAGAATTAAATGAATAAATATGAAAATGTGATGGTAAATATGATGATAAAAATGCACTTTTGACTACCAATCATTTCTCCATAAGTAGGCGATGTCAAGCCGAAATACTTTCATGATTGTGTGGATGATTTTGGATTTAATTATATGGTTGGAATGAGAATAAGTAGGCTATTGTTAGCCGAAATTATCATATTTGTATTGGATATTATATCCGACCAGTAATTACAAAGGAGGTGCTGCTGAAATTTTTAAGAAATAAGGAAATGATAAAGTTAATCGATTTTGTAAGTGGAGGTTATGTAAATTGAGGATTTATTAAACTGGGACCGTTACAATGGATCTATATGATGATCATGAGTATTGGAGATGCGAGGATGACAGTATAATAGAAGAAGATTCAGAAGAAGACCTCGAAGAAGAGGATCCAGAAGAAGACCCCGAGGAAGAGGATCCTGAAGAAAATCCAGAAGGAGTCCATAAGGGGGAAGCCTCAGCCGGTGATAGTATGGACAAAAGCTTCACTGACTCAAACACCACTCCTTGAATTCGTGGGTCTAGTGCATAGTATTTTGGAAGAATGAATATTTTGTGCTCGCATGTTTAGGACTTTGGGGAAGGGTCTTTTATGTTTGTAATCAAATACTCAGAAATGGCGTATCTTAGTTTGTGCACTTGCATCTTTTGTATAAATATAAGCATTCCATGTAAATCTTATAACAAAATATTTTGACGTTATAATAGTAGTGGTATTTTGTATATGAAACTTTCGTATTTTAAGGAATTTTGTTGATAACAAGAACTGTTAAATTTTCTAGGTATTAATGGATCTAAATTTTCCTCCGCCGGATACAAATTCTGAAGGGAAGCCCCACCCCACAGTACGGTCGGGAGTGTCCACCCTCCGACCAATCATGAGACTATGATGGATGGATTCAATACTGAACAGAGAGCCCCTGATAGGATGCCGGATTGGTTGATGCAGTTAACAACTATAAGCAATCCACGCAGGGCTCTAGAACAATTTCAAAAATTGAACCCCCCGCCATATAAAGGAGGAGCAGACCCAATACAAGCGGAGGAGTGGCTTCGTCAAATTAGCAAAATACTAGATGTGATGGAATGCACTGAGGATCAAAGGGTATTCTTCACTTCTTTTATGTTCCAAGGCGAGGCGGAACATTGGTGGGAGATGGTTAAAACAGGAGCCAAGTCCTTGAGAGAAGAAATTTCTTAGAAATTCTTGGTCAAAAAGTTCAATGAGAAATATATACCAGGAGTAGTGAGAAACAAACTCGCAATGGAATTTCAAGAATTAAAACAAAATCTAATGACGGTGAACCAGTATGAAATCAAATTCACCCAATTATCAAGATATGCTGGTAAGTTGGTGTCTGAAGAAGAAGACATGACAAAAAGGTTTGTACGGGGTTTGAGACCAGAAATCAGAAGCCAACTAGTCCCATTTCAACTACAAATTTATAGTCAGGCTGTAGAGAAGGCTCTAGAAGTTGAAAGAGACCTGCAAGAAAATCAGGATGTAAGAACTAAAGAGTTGCCATCTGCCAAACGCTTCCCGATATCTCAGCACACCAAGAATTGGATCTACCAACTTCAAGTTCGGCGGAGGAACTGGACCTTCATCAACATTAACTTCGAGAGCGATTATAGACTCGTGGCCCTTGAATGCAGGATCCTTCCAAAACTCGTCACATACATCTTATCCACGTCAAAATTTTGCGGGAGGAACGTGGTGTCCTCGATGCAACCGCAATCATACCAGGAGCTGCTTAGCAAATAAGCAATGTTTTGCCTGCGGTCAACTGGGCCACATGAGGAGGGATTGTCCAACACTACGGGGACATTCTGGTGCTGTTAGGGGAACAGGCAGGCGGACCGCAGGCATCGCCCCAACAATTGGAACATCAGGAGCTTTCCAGCGATCTGTCAACACATTTCGACCAGCCATGACGCAGGCTTCGGTGCAACAACCCAGGGCCCAAGGAAGAATGAATGCTTTAACCCAACAGGAAGTCCGGGCGTCAATACAATGGTTGAAGGTACTATTTTCTTATCTGGAACAATTGCTCGAGCATTATTTGATTCCGGTGCCACACATTCGTTCATTTCTTCATCTTTTGCCACAAAATTAATAAGATACCCGAACACTTGAGTTTTCAACTGGCGGTGTCTACTCCGGTGGGCACAACATTGACTACTGATGTATACTATAAAGGATGTGAAATTATTGTTGGCCCAAAGGCCTTCCACCCTAGTTTTGATGATGATTAACTCATGTAGTTATGTTTACTAATAATCTTGTGTTGTTTAAGTTTCAGATCATTAACCAAGATATTAGTTGGTGATTAGCTTCAACAAGGTGTTTAGAAGATTTTCATGTTGATTCCAGGGCCAAAGCTTCATGATCACACATTGCCTAGCCCACGGATGGAGTTTTGGAGCAAGTCAACTTGAAAATGAAGATCATCAAGAAGACTTAGGTATCCATAGTTTAGATAGTGTGTTTTAGATCCATTTGTAAAGTTTAGTATAGTTGATATGCTCAAGTGCACAACACACACGTTTTTATGATTTAGATTTGGTTTTCATGAATAGTAGATCAAAACAAGTTTACATGGTTTTTATGTATATTAGATGTGTTCAATATACATACATGCTTCATATCTTAAACAAACTTATTTTGATATGTCTATTCATGAGTTTTTAGGAAAATCAGATTTCCTATTGGAAAAATCAAGTTTGATAAAAATACAAGTTTTGATTTTTGGTTTTCATGAATGGTAGATCAAAACAAGTTTACTTTATTTTTATGTATATTAGATGTGTTCAATATACATACATGCTTCATATCTTAAACAAACTTATTTTGATATGTCTATTCATGAGTTTTTAGGAAAATCAGATTTCCTATTGGAAAAATCAAGTTTGATAAAAATACAAGTTTTGGTTTTTGGTTTTCATGAATGGTAGATCAAAACAAGTTTACTTTATTTCTATGTATATTAGATATGTTCTAAATATACATACATGCTTTAAACTTGCTAGACAAACTTATTTTGACTATCCTATTCATGTATTGAAAAATCAAGTTTGATAAAAATACAAGTTTTATTTTTGATAAAATTTGCAAGACTCGAAAATGAATTGATATGATTGATATATGTCTTGAAATTTTTATCACTAGTTTGTGTTTTAAAATAAAATGATAAAACAAGTTTTTATGGAAGTTTTAGAAAAGATATAAGTATTTTCAAAATATGTTTTTATCCAATTTTTGTTCCAGGCTTCAACCAAGTCGATTAGTAGCCTGACTAGTCGACTAGGGCTGAGGTCGGTCGACCGGGCCGGTCGACCGACGTGCACAAATCTGTGCACGTTTGGAGCCATTGGGACGGTCGACCGGGACGGTCGACCGGTCTGAGAGCAGAGCTCTCTGTTTGTTTGGGTCGACCGGGCCGGTCGACCGTGGCTGCCCAACGGTCATATTCTGACCATTGGCGGTCGACCGGGCCGGTCGACCGCTGCCTGTCAGAGCTGCCAGCTCAGCTCTAACGGCTAGTTTTGTATTGGGGCTATATATACCCCATCTCTTCATAGTTTTTGTAGAAGTTTTCAAGTGCAAAAATTCCAGACCTTCTTAAGTGTTTTTAAAGAGTTTTCAAAAGTATTTGGGCTTTAATCTTTCATTCTTTATTGTTTTAGGTTTTTGGAAAAATCAAAGAAAAGAGGATTTTTGGGAGATTTGTCTTGGTTTTCATTCCATATCTTTTGCAAGAATTTTCCCAAGTGTTTTTCTTTGTTGCTTGTTTTTCAAACACCTAGTTTTCCACACTTGAGCTATCTTCTATCCTAATCTATTAGGATCATTTGTTTTGTGGAAAAAGAAAAAGGAAGGAGGTTTGTGGTTGAAAGAGACCACCTATTGTAAACCCTTGATTTCTTGGTTGCTCCCTCTTTGGTAGAGGTTGAGGTTGTGATTTGGGTTATTGGTTTGCTCCCTCTAGAGAGAGGTGGAGTTTGGTTGTAAACCCTCTTCGGTAGAGGTGTTGGTTGTTGTTGTTGTTGTTTGGCTACGGGCCTACCCCTCGGTTGTGAGGTGGTTGTTTGAGAGAGGAGTTCGGTACTCCATTGTTGTAAAAATCCTTCTCGGTGAAGGTTCCCTCGGTGGGAGTCCTCGGTGGACGGTATAGTGGATTGGAAATCCTACACGGTGGTGTAGGCGGGGATGTAGAGCAAGGGTGCTCGAACCTCGAAACATATCATTGTGTTTGCGTTTGATCCACTTGTCTCTAAACTCTCTCTCTTTACATATTGTGCAAAGCATCATACTTCATTCATATCATATTTGCTTGTGTTGAGCATAATTCATATTGTCATATCATATCTATTTGCTTGTGTTGTGCCTTGCATAATTCACATTGCTATATCTTGTATATGCTTGGTTGTTTGTGTGTGCCTCACTTGTACCTAATCAACAAGAGCTTCACATAGCACCTCAACCCATTCAAGGGGAATCAAGAGGAGTTAGTCCAGAGCCCTTCACGGGGAATTCGGCTACACTTGTTGATTGTACTAAGTGTGTTGCAAATTTGCATTAGCTTCCGCATTTAGCGCACTTAGTTTTGCATTTAGTTTTAGATTAGCACAAACACCTATTCACCCCCCCTCTAGGTGTTTCTTTCAATTGGTATCAGAGCTAGTGCTCCTAATATTAGGCTCAACATCCTAGGAGTAAGATCCTTTGTTTGCTAATCTATTGTTTGCATTTGCTTGTTTGCACACATATAGTTTACCATGGCCTTCATGACCCCACCTATGTTTGACCCTTCCAACATTCATGTTTGGAAGATTAGGATGACCGTTTATTTACAAACCCTAGGTCATAAAGTTTACCTTGCCATTACCAAGGAATCCTTCCTTAGTGATAGCAATCATATAGGGGCCAATGCACAAGCCCTAGAGGCCATTAGAAGCACTTTATCTAAAGAATATCTTATGAGTGTTTCTAACCTTGATTCCGCTTTTGCAGTGTGGAACAAGTTAACAACAACCACCACCACCTCCAAGCTTCAATTGCCAAATCAACCGGAGGAATCTAGTGGAGAATCCGATTCACAATGCTTCATGGTCCAAGGGAATGACTCCCTTGAGGTACATTCGGAACCCCACTTAGATAATGATGATTGTGCTAGTTCTTCAAATGATTATGTTGATCCCCATGCCTTGAATGAAGAACTATCTATTGTATGTGAAAAATTAATTGAAAAATATAATTTGTTGAAAAAGAAAAGTCTAGGAATTGAACAAGAAAATAAGAGTTTGCATGCTAGACTTAACAATGTTTTGCAAGAGAAGGTTGAGGTCTATAATGAAAGGGATGCATTGAGATCTCAATTAGATCTTGCATTAAAAGAAAATAAATTTTAAAATCTAAAAATGATTGTGAAACACTTTTGAAGAAAAATGAAAACTTGTCTTCAAAAATTGATTTTGTTTTAAAAGAGAATGTTGATTTGAAAAATAAAATTATTTCCATTTCAAATGATTTAGATGTGTGTTTAAAGAAAAATGTTGTTTTGAAAAATAAGATTGATGAACATGTTTGCCATGCTAGGGTAGTTTCACCTAGATCACCCCTTGCATGCTCCACTTCTTCTATGATTAAAAATGATATAAACATGTTGAAGAAGAAAATGGATTGTTTGGGCTCCACTATGAGCCAATGTGCTAAGAACCATACACGCTTGGAAACCTTGGTTCGTAAGAAACAAGTTTCAACTTTTATGCATGCACACCCTCCACAGCATACACATGCTCCACACGGACACCATCAACACATGTATGCTCATGTGTACACATGTACACATTGTGGCCGAAAAGGCCATCTTGCTAAATTTTGCTATGATCGTTTACATGTTGAGAATTTAGCAAAGAAGTTTGTTTGGATTAGAGAAGGTACTAACCCCCATGGACCCAAGAAGATATGGGTACCAAAGACCATCCCTCCTATTATTTTTGATGTAGATGTGGGCTCTCACATGACGTGAGAGTGATGACACCTTAGAGTGGATGCGTTCCGTGCTTAAAGAGAATCAATTGGATACATCACTTTCAAGGGAAGTTTTGGTAGAGAGGACCACCATGTTTTGGAGAACTAGAGCGGTGCCCTCATTGGTTTTGGTATCGAATCTCTAACTCCTTATGTTTACATGCTTTTCATGTTTATCTTTCATAGCATGATTTGATGTTTAGTGATCATCGTGAATATGCCATATTAATTAGATTAGTGTTATACTTATTAGTTGGTTGAAACATCCATGTTTTATATGGACTTATATTTTTGTGTTCTCACCTTGGTTAAACTAATTTGTATGACCTAGATCTAATGCACATGCATGTACATATTGATCATATATGATTTTTATTTCATATCTTTGATGTTTATAGCATTTTTCATTATTTGGTGATTATTATGATAATGCCATGCTCATTAGATCCTTGACATGCATGTATAGCATTTTGAGACACCCATGTTTATATGGACCCATATTTTGTGTTCTCACCGTTTGTTTTAGCTATCATGTTTATCATAGGTTTAAAAACATGTGGATTTGCATAATAATCATGTTTAAGATTATCATGTTAATATTTATCGTTTTTTTTATGTTTCATGTGTTGATTACATGTTTAGATGTTAGTTTTCATTAAGACTAGGTATATATTCGTGCATATAGTGGGCCACAAATAAATCTATATATGTTTGGGATTGATTGCTTATTTGAACCCATTAGATGTGCTAGTATAGTCTAGTTTTGATGATTCGTACATTTCAAACTTGTATTCTCATTTTTGAATTTGTCTTATGATTGAGTTTTTCACTTCATGTATATGTTTGTATTGCCAAACTTTAAGATATACATGTATACCCCTTGAGTCATTTGCCCTTCATGCAAATCTATATATTGACTCAATTGTGTTTAGGGATATGTATGTATACTTATTGTGTTGACAATTCATACATATACCTTGAAATGAAATTTGTTTTGGTGAAGATTTAGTTTGATTTTGTGTTTAATTGTTTAACTTCATGTATATGTCTATCTTGTCCAAACTATTAGATATACATGATTATCCTTTTGAGCCACGTGTCTTAATGCATATATTTTGTGGACTCGTTGTGTTTTGGATATGTATGTATACTTTAGTTTGTATTAGACATACATATGCCATGAAGGTTAAATAAGTTTTTGATGATTTTCATGTTTTTAGGTAATTTCTATTAAAAATGAAAATCTAGCTTTTCATGTCTTCAAGGAATTTCATATGAGCTTAATTGAATATTTTCATGATTGATGTGTGTCACATACCACTTGTTCACTCACTTTATTAGTTTACTCATGATTTGTTTTCATGAAAATTTGAATGAGCTTTATGAACTTTGAGTGTTTAGTGATCATGTGATTTACATGTGTTTCATGAAAAATAATTTTGTTTTATTCCTTACTTGAAGGATTTCGTACTAGTTTTAAAAGTTTTCCTATAACTAGTTCGTATTTTTTACTATGGTAGAGATTTTAAAACAAAACTATATTTTCAAATATATTTTTGAAAACCCCTACCTTCCAAGGGCGGATGGATGAGAGATCATGTTCATGTATGCTTTACTATGAAAATCATTTTAAACTTGATCATGATTGGGAGGATTAGTTATATGAGTTATACCATGCTTTTATTGGTGTGTCAATTGGTATCATTGAACTCTTTCAATTGGTATCATTTTGATCTTTTTGTATACTCATATGTTTATTGTGTATGTATATTTTCAATTGGTATAATCTATTGGTGATTGGTACTCATTCTATTTCATACACATATACTTGTTTTATTTGTGCTTAAGATATAAATTTTTCACAAAATCTTGTTTATGCTAGTGCTTGAGCTTCAATTTATTTCAATTGATCACTTTTAAATTGGTATCAAGCCCATGCATCATTTTAGTTGGTATTTCATAAAGGGGGAGAAAATTTAATTCTGTCTTTCAATTGGTGATTTTTCAATTGGTATTTGTTTCCCACTCCCTTACTTTATGATTGAAAATTTCATATTGGTATCACATGTTTAATATGAAAATTATTTACAATTGGTATCAAATTTTGTTTAAACATTCAAAATTTATTATGTTTAATATCAATTGGTATCAAGATTTTTCATGTGTTTTTGTTTAAAATTGATATCAATATTTTTGTTTGTTTTCTTTCAATTGGTACCTTAATTGATAGTCACCCCTTATTGACTTTGTTTTTGTTATTAGACAAAAAGGGGGAGAACATTGTTTTATTGTTTTGATTGACATATAGGGGGAGAAAGAGTTTTTACCCCTCATTTATTGTTTCGATTGTTTACCCCTTTGTTGATGATTGACAAAAAGGGGGAGAATAATGCATGCTTATGTTTTTGCATATATTAAGTTTTATTGGTATCTAGAGCATCTAGTGTTTTGTTAATATTTTATTAATTTTATTGGTATCTAGAGCATCTAGTGTTTTGTTAATATTTTATTAATTTAATTGGTATCTAGAGCTTCTAGAATATCTTTTATACATGTTGATGTATACATGTTTATATGCATACTTGTGTTTTGTTTTCTAGATATGCATATATGTTTTGTTTTGTAAATGTATGGAGATAAGAACTTGATGACTTTTATGATTATTTGACATGTTGTATTTGCATACATGTCATACATTTGCATACATATTTATGAGTTTCATTGTCATATATTTTTATTTGTTTATGCATGAGTTAAGGGGGAGCTTCTTTGAAGCTTAACTCTAATCCATGCATATATAACTCCATGAGTTTTGTCATCATCAAAAAGGGGGAGATTGTTGGCCCAAAGGCCTTCCACCCTAGTTTTGATGATGATTAACTCATGTAGTTATGTTTACTAATAATCTTTTGTTGTTTAAGTTTCAGATCATTAACCAAGATATTAGTTGGTGATTAGCTTCAACAAGGTGTTTAGAAGCTTTTCATGTTGATTCCAGGGCCAAAGCTTCATGATCACACATTGCCTAGCCCATGGATGGAGTTTTGGAGCAAGTCAACTTGAAGATGAAGATCATCAAGAAGACTTAGGTATCCATAGTTTAGATAGTGTGTTTTAGATCCATTTGTAAAGTTTAGTATAGTTGATATGCTCAAGTGCACAACACACACGTTTTTATGATTTGGATTTGGTTTTCATGAATAGTAGATCAAAACAAGTTTACATGGTTTTTATGTATATTAGATGTGTTCAATATACATACATACTTCATATCTTAAACAAACTTATTTTGATATGTCTATTCATGAGTTTTTAGGAAAATCAGATTTCCTATTGGAAAAATCAAGTTTGATAAAAATACAAGTTTTGGTTTTTGGTTTTCATGAATGGTAGATCAAAACAAGTTTACTTTATTTTTATGTATATTAGATGTGTTCAATATACATACATGCTTCATATCTTAAACAAACTTATTTTGATATGTCTATTCATGAGTTTTTAGGAAAATCAGATTTCCTATTGGAAAAATCAAGTTTGATAAAAATACAAGTTTTGGTTTTTGGTTTTCATGAATGGTAGATCAAAACAAGTTTACTTTATTTCTATGTATATTAGATATGTTCTAAATATACATACATGCTTTAAACTTGCTAGACAAACTTATTTTGACTATCCTATTCATGTATTGAAAAATCAAGTTTGATAAAAATACAAGTTTTGTTTTTGATAAAATTTGCAAGACTCGAAAATTAATTGATATGATGATATATGTCTTGAAATTTTTATCACTAGTTTGTGTTTTAAAATAAAATGATAAAATAAGTTTTTATGGAAGTTTTAGAAAAGATATAAGTATTTTCAAAATATGTTTTTATCCAATTTTTTGTTCCAGGCTTCAACCAAGTCGACTAGTAGCCTGACTAGTCGACTAGGGCTAAGGTCGGTCGACCGGGCCGGTCGACCGACGTGCACAAATCTGTGCACGTTTGGAGCCATTAGGACGGTCGACCGGGACGGTCGACCGGTCTGAGAGCAGAGCTCTCTGTTTGTTTGGGTCGACCGGGCCGGTCGACCGTGGCTGCCCAACGGTCATATTCTGACCGTTGGCGGTCGACCGGGCCGGTCGACCGCTGCCTGTCAGAGCTGCCAGCTCAGCTCTAACGGCTAGTTTTGTATTGGGGCTATATATACCCCATCTCTTCATAGTTTTTGTAGAAGTTTTCAAGTGCAAAAATTCCAGACCTTCTTAAGTGTTTTTAAAGAGTTTTCAAAAGTATTTGGGGCTTTAATCTTTCAATCTTTATTGTTTTAGGTTTTTGGAAAAATCAAAGAAAAGAGGATTTTTGGGAGATTTGTCTTGGTTTTCATTCCATATCTTTTGCAAGAATTTTCCCAAGTGTTTTTCTTTGTTGCTTGTTTTCCAAACACCTAGTTTTCCACACTTGAGCTATCTTCTATCCTAATCTATTAGGATCATTTGTTTTGTGGAAAAAGAAAAAGGAAAGAGGTTTGTGGTTGAAAGAGACCACCTATTGTAAACCCTTGATTTCTTGGTTGCTCCCTCTTTGGTAGAGGTTGAGGTTGTGATTTGGGTTATTGGTTTGCTCCTCTAGAGAGAGGTGGAGTTTGGTTGTAAACCCTCTTCGGTAGAAGTGTTGGCTGTTGTTGTTGTTGTTGTTTGGCTACGGGCCTACCCCTCGGTTGTGAAGTGGTTGTTTGAGAGAGGAGTTCGGTACTCCATTGTTGTAAAAATCCTTCTCGGTGAAGGTTCCCTCGGTGGGAGTCCTCGGTGGACGGTATAGTTGATTGAAAATCCTACACGGTGGTGTAGGCGGGGATGTAGAGCAAGGGTGCTCGAACCTCGAAACATATCATTGTGTTTGCGTTTGATCCACTTGTCTCTAAACTCTCTCTCTTTACATATTGAGCAAAGCATCATACTTCATTCATATCATATTTGCTTGTGTTGAGCATAATTCATATTGTCATATCATATCTATTTGCTTGTGTTGTGCCTTGCATAATTCACATTGCTATATCTTGTATATGCTTGGTTGTTTGTGTGTGCCTCACTTGTACCTAATCAACAAGAGCTTCACATAGCACCTCAACCCATTCAAGGGGAATCAAGAGGAGTTAGTCCAGAGCCCTTCACGGGGAATTCGGCTACACTTGTTGATTGTACTAAGTGTGTTGCAAAATTTGCATTAGCTTCCGCATTTAGCGCACTTAGTTTTGCATTTAGTTTTAGATTAGCACAAACACCTATTCACCCCCCCTCTAGGTGTTTCTTTCAATTATCATTGGAGAAATGAACGCACAAGCAGACTTGATCAAACTAGGAGAGATGGAATATGACATCATCCTAGGAATGGATTGGTTGTCAGCATGCCATGCACATGTAGACTGTCATCTAAAGAAAATAATCTTCAAAATACCAGGGGCCCCAGAATATGTGTTCGAAGGGACAAAGAATAAAATAAGCATTCCTGTGATTTCAGCCTTAAAGGCCATCAAATTATTACGACATGGATGTCAAGGATTTTTGGCAACATTGTTAGCTAAGGAGAAAGAGGAAGTAAGAATTGAAGACATAACAGTTGTAAGAGAATTTCCTGATGTGTTCCCCGAGGAATTGCCAGGCTTACCTCCTGACAGGGAAGTAGAATTCTCCATTGATCTCCTACCTGGAATAGGACCTATATTAAAGGCTCCCTATAGAATGGCACCAGCAGAAATGAAAGAATTGAAGGAACAATTAGAAGAATTATTAGACCTGGGATTTATTCGGCCAAGTGTATCACCCTGGGGTGCTCCTGTTATAGATTACCGGGAGTTGAATAAAGTCACTATCAAGAATCGATATCCACTCCCGAGGATAAATGATCTTTTTGATCAACTTCAGGGTGCAAGTGTATTTTTCAAAATGGATCTAAGATCTGGATACCATCAATTGAAAATCAAATCAGAGGATGTCCCTAAAACAGCCTTTAGAACCAGATATGGGCATTATGAATTTTTGGTGATGCCATTTGGACTGACTAATGCCCCAGCAGCATTTATGCATTTGATGAATAGAATCTTTCAGCTATACCTGGACAAATTTGTAGTGGTATTCATTGATGACATACTAATCTACTCAAGAAACCCAGAGGAACATGAAAAGCATTTGAGAATAGTATTGCAATTATTGAGGAAAAAATAACTTTATGCAAAATTCAAAAAGTGTGAGTTCTGGCTAGAAAAAGTTGGATTCCTCGGTCATATTATTACTAAAGAAGGAATATCTGTGGACCCAGCAAAGATAGAAGCGATTGAGAATTGGCCTCGACCTACCAATGTCCCAGAGGTACGGAGTTTCTTAGGACTGGCAGGGTATTATCGAAGATTTGTAGAGGGATTTTCTAGGATTGCGGCACCATTATCACAATTGACCAAGAAAAATCTCAAATTTCATTGGGAGAAAGTCAGGAGGATAGTTTTCAAAAATTGAAAAATAAGCTAACTTCGGCCTCAATCCTAGCCATGCCCTCTAGAACTGAAGGATATGTTATATACAGTGATGCATCAAAGTCGGGGCTGGGTTGTGTATTAATGCAGCATGGTAGGGTAATTGCATATGCCTCCAGACAACTTAAAAACCATGAGAAGAATTATCCAACTCATGACTTGGAACTGGCTGCAGTTATATTTGCTCTAAAAATATGGCGACACTATTTATATGGTGTGTCTTGTGATATATATACGGACCATAAAAGCCTGAAGTACATATTTACCCAAAGAGAATTGAATATGCGTCAAAGAAGATGGTTGGAACTAATGAAAGATTATGATTTGACCATTCATTATCACCCTGGGAAAACCAACGAGGTGGCAGATGCTCTTAGCCGCAAATCGGAGGGATCTTTAGCTACACTATTAACTCAACAGGCCAGTTTGCTAAAGGAGATAGAAAGGATGCAGATAGAGATTAATCAAAGGAAACCATAATTGGAGATAGCCAGATGAACCAAGTTAGAGTAGGATTTGATCTTTATGATAAGATCCAAGAAGCACAACAAAATGATGAACAGACAGCTAAGAACATCGAGAAAGTGCAAAGAGGCGAAACACAATATTTTGTCATCGATAAGGGGTTACTGAAGAAGGGAAGCCGAGTATATATACCCCCAGACTTCATACTCAAGGAGCAAATTATGAGGGAAGCCCATTGCACCCCTTACACAGCACACCCTGGGGCAACCAAGATGTATCAAGATCTGCGAGCAAATTTTTGGTGGAAGGGATGAAGGATGACATAGCCCGGTTCGTGCAGAAATGTTTAGTATGTTAACAAGTTAAAGCGGAACATAGGAAGCCCCCGGGACTGCTAATGCCACTCCAAGTTCCTGAATGGAAATGGAATCACATTACTATGGATTTTGTGACAGGACTTCCCAAATCTCCTCGTAGTCATGATGCCATATGGGTGATAGTTGATCGACTCACAAAGTCCGCACATTTCTTACCCATTTGACTGGATTACTCGATGGATAAGTTAGCACAAGTCTATCTCCAAGAGATAATTAGAATTCATGGAGTGCCCGAAACCATTGTGTCGGATCGAGACCCTCGGTTCCAGTCTAGGTTCTGGGTCAATCTATCTAAAGCTCTGGGAACCAAGCTACACCCTAGCACGGCAGCGCACCCGCAGACTGATGGGCAGTCTGAAAGAACTATTCAAATATTAGAGGATATGCTGAGAGCATGTACATTAGATTTTGGGGGCAATTGGGAGAAGTACCTACCATTAGTAGAGTTCGCATATAACAACAGCTACCAGTACACTATAGGAATGCCACCCTTCGAAGCTTTATATGGAAGAAAGTGTAGATCACCAATTTGCTAGGAAGAGATGGGAGATCGAAGGTTACTAGGACCAGACATGGTACAAGAAACTATAGAAAAGATCCAGATAATAAGGAAGAGAATGAAGGCAGCACAAAGCAGACAAAAAGCATATGCAGATCAACGCCGGAGACCCCTGGAATTTACTGAGGGAGACAAAGTTTTTCTGAAGGTATCTCCGATGAAGGGTGTAATGCGCATTGGCAAAAGAAACAAGTTAGGACCCCGATATGTTGGACCTTTTGAGATATTAGAAAGAATTGGACCTTTGGCCTATCGGTTAGCCTTACCACCTGAGATGGAGAAAGTGCATAACGTGTTCCATGTATCACAGCTAAGGAAATACATATCGGACCCCAATCATGTCCTTAAATATTCGCCACTACAAATTTAGAAGACCTGTCTTACGGGGTGGAGCCAGTGCAAATTCTGGACCGTAAGGAGAAACAATTGAGAAATAAAATGATTCCCCTAATAAAGGTATTGTGGAGAAGTAAAAAGGTTGAAGAAGCTACATGGGAACCAGAAGAAGAAATGCGAAAGTCTCACCCGCTATTGTTTCAATGTACGTTAAGTTTCGGGACGAAACTCCTTTGAGGAGGGTAGTACTGTAACAGCCGTTCCTAATTAATCCAGATTCCCCCCTAAATTTAAAATAATCTCTAACAATTAGGATGAGAGGAATTAAAAATCTTAACGTAGAAAAATACAACAAGAATACATTGTATGCGCGTATATATGTTTTTGTTGAATTAGATTCCTATTAAAATTTTTCTACACTAAGTACTCCAAACTCCATCATATTACACATACACTTTTAATTTCCCATAATTAAAAAAAAAAAAGATTCTTTTGGCATTCGCTGGAGAGAAGTAAGAGGGGTGGGGGTGATGTGGAGTTTTAATAGGAGACATTGGGAAGAGTTGTGGTGTGGTGGCAATTTTATGTGTACCTTGGAACCATAAACTAATATAATAATAACATAATACTAAAATATAAAACAACATGGGTAAAAAGGGAAAGAAACCCTTTTCATTTTTTCCCTTCTCTTCAACAGCCAGAGCCCTACCTTCCCTGGATCTGGTACCAAGCAGCACCACCCAGCAGGGCGGCGAACTCGGCGGCGGCCAAGGCAGCCGCGCTGCAGGCGC
Source organism: Agave tequilana (assembly GCA_038442645.1). Taxonomy (NCBI): domain Eukaryota; kingdom Viridiplantae; phylum Streptophyta; class Magnoliopsida; order Asparagales; family Asparagaceae; genus Agave; species Agave tequilana. The sequence goes on from JAVJIF010022133.1 coordinate 65,123, forward strand.
GGCAGGGAAGGAAGCCCTGCGCGCGCGCGAGGGCGCGGCCGCAGCGCGCGCGAGCGCTGTGTGCGTGCGGCGGGTGTGCGCGCCGGAGGAGGAAGGGGGGGTTCGGGGCGGAGTTCGGGGAGGAGTCGGGGAAGTTCGCGGGTCGGATCCGAATTTCTTCGAACAAGAGATTAGGGAAAAACAGAATTTAATTGAAGGTAAATCTTAAAACTTTCTTTAGGATTAGGTGATGCTTTAGTATCAATAACTAATTTGGGACTATCCTTGTTCAGGGTTACGATTCGGCGATTGAAATAGGCGGATCTCATCACTAGGGCACTCGTCAAGCAAAGTGAGTAAACTGAAAATAAACTATATTAAGGTTATGAAGTTGTTAAATATTGGATGAATAAATTGTTGGATAAATCATGAATTGAAATAAACTTGTATGTAAATTTTATATATAATGAAAAATAAAAAAAAGAAACCATGTCATGAAATTAGAGGAAATGAAAAGAGAAATCATGTTATGTACGAAATTAGTATTTTTCTTTCACAGGTTGTGCACTACCTAGATTAGACTTATACTAACATACTTGAGAAAATCGGGTAACTCTTCCTATTGACTATGTAAATTAACTTAATACGGAGGAACGGTTTAGGTTGCATGTAACGGAGGACGTTACGAAATCTTATGAGATATATGTATATATATTATACCGTTAACCTAGCTAGATACACTGCATGTGAAATATTGGACTAGGTATCATAGCGAGAAATAAAAAGGAATATGTCAATACTATGTATGGTCATTAAATTTTAATCATTAACGTGGTGTGATACTCTTATTAAAGAAGGATAAAATTTTTATATTAGGAGGATTATATACACATATAAATATGAACCCATACAAGAGAATGGCTTGCTTATTTTCATGGAATATGAAAACTATATGTGAAATAGTATGTTACTTAGAATGAAATACATTGTGAATGATTTTATTCGGAGGAAGGGGCCGAGCAAGAACCGGTAGGAGGGGGAAGACAGTGACAATTGCATTATAAGTATATATGTATGTATTTTATATTACTTAGAGGAAGGGGCCGAGTGAGAACCGGCAGGAGGGGGAAGACGGTGACAACCACATTATGTATATGCATGTACTATATATATTTTACTTGGAGGAAGGGGCCGAGCGGGAGCCGGTAGAAGGGGGAAGGCGGTGACAACTGTAATTTTTTCTATTTTGTGTTAAATGTGATGGTGATAAACCTAAATAAATTTCATGGTAGTTGAGACATCTATCTTAAATTTTAGGAGTATGTGAGAGTACGGCGGGAATCCGTTAATAAATTCATGATCAACTTAAAACCTTTTGATATAAGGAATTAAATTAGTAAATTAGATTGTTTACTCACTAAGCTGTCAAGCTCACTCCTTTATTTCTTTTACAAATTTCAAGTTCGGACAGAGGTAAGAGACCGATTTAGATTCTGAAATCTTGAGAATATGGATTGATCGACTCTCCCATGTCTTACTTGTGATCAATCATCTATTGTCATATTTTGTCTACTTTTGGAAATGCTTATTGTATATACTTAAGAACTTGGTGTATGTAAGAAGTTTTTGGGTGTTATTACTGTAAATCTAAGCTTTGTGTGTGGCCGTTTGTCACAAGAACTTGATACGTAATCTTAGTAGCATTGATGGAAGGAACTGGACCTTGTCATGGTTAATGTGATGTATTGTGGGGATGAATGTCATGACTCATCTTGGAACATGATTAATGAATGTGAAGTAATGTGAAGATGTTTTCTTTTCTTTTTGTTGATAAGTAGGCCATTTGTGCCGAAATGTGATCTTGGTAATGTTGAGGCCATTGTGGGCAAATATTGTTGTTGTTGTAGCATGGCTTAATCCATATTTTAGGGGAGGTGCTGCCAAAATTTTTAAGAAAATATTGTTTTATTAGCCTTATATCAAAGACTGAAAATGGGACCGTTACATGTTAAGCCTAAGTATCAGGAGCACTAGCTCTGATACCAATTGAAAAGGACACCTAGAGGGGGGGTGAATAGGTGTACTTGCTAATCTAAGAACTAAATGCGCTAAATGCGGAAGCTAATGCAAATTTTACAATCACACTTAATACAACCAACAAGTGTAGCCGAATTCCCCGTGAAGGGCTCTGGACTAACTCCTCTTGATTCCCCTTGAATGGGTTGAGGTGCTATGTGAAGCTCTTGTGGTTAAGTATAAGTGAGGCACACACAAGCAATCCAAGCATATACAAGATATAGCAATATGAAATAATGCAAGGCACAAATGCAAGTAAGTATGAATGATATGACAATATGTATAATGCTAAGAATGATGCTTTGCACAAATGTAAAGAGAGAGAGAGAAAGTTGAGAGACAAGTGATCAAACGCTAACAACAAAGATATGTTTCGAGGTTCGAGCCCCTAGCTCTACATCCCCGCCTATACCACCGTGTAGGATTTCCAATCCACTATAGGAGTACCGAACTCCTCTCTCAATGCCACCGAGGCAATACAATCACAATCCACCTCTACCGAAGAGGGATAAGGCCCGTAGCCAATACAAACACAATCACCTCTACCAAAGAGGGATCAAACCAATACCACTTCGATCAACCTCTACTAAAGAGGGATACAACCAAAGCAAGGAGGGTTTACAATCAAGGAGGCTTAACCTCAAACACTTCTCTTTTCCACAAACAAATGATCCTAATAGAATAGGATAGGTGATAGCTCAAGTGTGGAAAAACTAGAGTTTTGAAAACAACAAATTCAAAGAAAAAATTTTGGAAAAACTCTTGGTAAAATATATAAATGAAGAACAAACCAAATCTCCCAAAATACTATTTTCTTTGATTTTTCAAAAACTCTAAAACAAATAAGATGAATCCTTTTTGGCACTTAAACTCTTTTAAAAACTTGTTTAAAACACTGAAGAAGTCAGGAAATTTTAGCTCTAAAAATCTTATCAAAACAGCCCAAGAGTTGGGGTATATATAGCCCCAAAACAAAACTAGCCGTTAGGCTGATGTGGCAGCCTGACAGTCTTGGCGGTCGGCCGCCCGGTCGACCGCCAACGGTCAAAAATGTGACCGTTGGGCAAACCCGGTCGACCGCCTGGTCGACTCAAAAATACAGAGAGCAGAGCTCTCAGACCCGGTCGACCTGGACAGTCGACCGAGAGCTTGTGTCTGCCAGACGTGCACAAGTCTGTGCACGTCGGTCGACCTCACGGGTCGAACGGCCATTGGTGCGGTCGACCCATACGGTCGACCGACCTGGCCTGTCAGCACAAACCTGGGTCAGAAACACATGTTAAAATATTTTATAAAAATCTTTTATCTCTTTTAAAATTCCATAAAACTTATTTTAACATTTTGTATTGAAACTCAAACTTGTGATAAAAATTTCAAGACATATATCAACATATTCTCATTTTTTGTGTCTTGCAAATTTTATCAAAAACCAAAACATGTATTTTTATCAAACATGGATTTTTCTATACATGAATAGGATAGTCAAAATAAGTTTGTATAAGTCATGTAAGCATGCATGTATAACTAGAATACATCTATTATACATATAAACCATGTAAACTTGTTTTGATCAATCTATTCATGAAAACACATATCGGTTAAACTAAAAACCGAAAAATCAATATCCAAACATAAAACTTGTGTGTGTTGTGCACTTGAGCATATCAACTATACTAAGCTTTACAAATGGATCTAAACACACTAAACACTAAACTAGGATACCTAAGTTTTCTTGACGATCTTCCATCTTCAAGTAGACTCGATCCCAAAATGTGATCCGCCGAGTGCAAAGGTATGATCTTGAAGCTCGGGCACCGAAATCACCATGTGAAAGCTTCCAAACTCTTCTTTTCGAAGCAATCACCAATTAATATCTTGATTAATAATCTGGAACTAAAATCACAAGATTATTAGTAAACATAACTACATGAGTAATCATCATCAAAACTAGGTGGAAGGCCTTTAGGCCAACATGACTGACAAACTGGGGTCCATTGTCATGGACAATCCACCGGGGTACACCAAAACGGTAGATGACATGATGTTTAACGAATTTGATCACATCAGATGACTTTACCTCCCTTAAAGGAATGTCTTCAGCTCATTTAGAGAAGTAATCGGTTATGGCTAAGATGAACCGATGTCCTTTGACTCATTTAGAGAAGTAATCGGTTATGGCTAAGATGAACCGTTGTCCTTTTGATGATGGTGGCTTATAGGGCCAACTACGTTCATGCCCACACCTCAAATGGCCAGGTAAAGTTGTAGAGTGGAGGTACCCTGGTGCTTGATGGATGAAAACGTCATGAACTTGACAGGCGTGACATCGTTTGGCATAGTGATGGCGTCAGGGATCATCTTAGGCTAATAATATCCCAATCTTCGGAGTCGATCCCCAAGTTTTAGACCAGGTTGATGGGCTCCACACATGCCGTCATGCGCTTCTTCAGTACCTCCTGTGCCTCTTTTTGTGAGAGACAGCGAAGCAAGATCCCATCATGCGATCGACGATACAGTGTTCGCGTGATCACATTATAGTAGAATTTGAAGGCTTTCCTTCTAATGGCAGCCACTTCTTGGTATCATCAGGCAGATGACATACAAGATATAATCAATGTAAGAGAATCGCCAGTCTCTAGGCTCTGGACCGGCTGACGACTCAAGAGCTTCTTTGACTTGACAGTCTCATGTTAGCTTTTGGTAATCCTCAGAAGCGATTCTTGGGCAATACAAGTCGTGACCGTAGACAAGTATTTTCTCTACTACTCCAGCTGGAAGGGCCAAAGAGGTAGCGAGAGACGCCAGTGCATCTGCATGCGCATTTTGCTTGCGTGGTACATGGTCGATGTAAAAGTTTCTGAACCTCTCGGCCATGTGGATAGTTGCGGTTGTAATAGGGTACTAGATCTTAATGTCTGACTTCGTACTCCCTGCGAATTTGGTTGACGATAAGTTTAGAGTCACCATATGCCTCGAGATTTTTAACGCCAATCTCATAGGCGATTTGCATTCCAATCAAAGGGCATTGTACTCCGCTACATTGTTGGACTAGGGCTCGGTTAATGAGAAAGCTCTAGGAATCACATAGTTCTGTGGGAAGACGAGTACTACCCCCACTCCTGCTATGACATGTCCTTGCGGACCTGTTCTCGATGCTCCGTCAAAGAAGAGTTGCCACACTTGCTTTTCAAAAGATGTCTCGGTTAAACAAACTTTAGCGACCTCGTCTGGGAGATTCTCGTAAAGTTTGGTTGCCCTCGGATCTGGGTACTCAGCCAGGAAATCCACCACCGCTTGTCCCTCATGGTTTTTTGTGGTAAAAAGCACATTTCATATTGGGATAACAGTATGACCCATCTTGCCAGTCGACTGTTTAATGATGATGGCTTTGTCATGAGTAACCTCAACGGGTTAACTCTTGATATGACATTTATAGTTTGGCCTACCAAGTAGTATCGCATTTTCTAGACAGCGAACACCAATGCCAAATATTCCTTTTCGATCGGGTTTGTATCGATGTTCGGCCCCGATCATAGTCCTATTCAGATAATAGATTGCTTGCTTGTGTCCTTGATCATTATTCTGGGCTAGTAAAGCTCCTAGAGAATGATCCATCGCTCGGACGTATATCAGGAAAGGTTTTCCGGACACCGGAGCTGTAAGGACTGGGTGGCGTGTGGTATCGTTTGATTTCCTCGAACGCTTGTTGGCAAGCATCGTCCCAAATGAACGAGACACCCTTTTTCATTAATTTGGTAAAGGGTTGGCATCTTCCGGAGAGATTTGAGATGAACCTTCGGATGTATACCAATCGTCCTTGCAATCCCCTAAGTTCTCTGAGGTTCCGCGGAGGTTGCTTCTCCTGGATAGCGCGAACTTTTTCTGGGTCCAAATGAATTCCTGTGGAAGTTACCACAAATCCTACGAAATTTGCCGCTAGCCACCCCTAGGAAGGATTTGGTGGGGTTCATCTTCAACTGATGTGCCCGCATGATGTCGACGATGGTCTTCAAATCGGTTATGTGATCACCTTTGGCGCGGCTTTCACTGCAATGTCGTCAACATAGCATTCCACTGTTTTATGCATGTGCTCGTGAAAAATGGCATTCATAGCTCTCTGATATGTAGCCCCCGCATTCTTTAGTCCGAAGTGCATGACGGTGTAGCAGTATACCTCCAGTGGTGTCCTGAAAGAAGTATGTTTTTCATCATCAGGTACATTTTGATTTGGTTATACCCTAAGAATCCATCCATGAAGGACATTCGCTCAAATCCGCACGTGTTGTCAATCATGACATCCGTGATTGGGAGAGGGAATTCGTCTCTAGGACAGGCCTCATTTAGATCGCGAAAATTAATGCAAATCCGGATCTTTCCGTTCTTTTGGCAACGGGGACGATATTGGCTACCAAATCAGGATGTTGTTCTTCCCTAATGAAGCCAGAGTCTATAAGTTTTTTGACTTCTGACTGAATTGCCTCCATTATTTTTAGACGGAACCATCGCTGCTGTTGTTTGACTGGCTTTACGTCTGAATAATGTTGAGACGATGCATAGCCACTCGAGGATCAAGCCCAGGCATGTCCTCATAATTCCAAGCGAAAACATCTATATCTCTTGCACAAGAGATATTAAATCTTCTTTTTCGGAAGGTGATAGGCTTTCGCTTATAAAGATGGGCTTAGGATTAGCCTCATCTCCCAGATTAATCTGGGCAACTTTATCCTCCGTGGGTGGCTCACGCTGTTCAAAGCGAGTATCCCAAAGAGTTTTTAAGTGCTTGATCCAAGGATCTGTATTAGACTGGATCATCTCTTCATCTCTGTCTTCCAGGTGGCTTGTTGAAACTATATTTACTGAAAGTTCTCTGAAAATGTTGCCAATGCTAACATCTGACTCCCACGATGACGTGCCCGATGAGTAATTATGATATAATGACTCTTCAGACTCAGAGGCTGTAACCCCCTGATCCCTGGTGTACGTATCACAGTATCAGTACTCGATACGATTTACAAAATTGACTTGACCTCCGTGGTAGTCCGATTGAGCTGATGTCAGTTTCAAATCTCATTTTCTAATATTGTAGATTTTTTCAGAATTTTCTGGAATTTTTCTGGATTATTTTGGAAAATCTCCGTAGTCAGTGTCGACCGACACCGATAATCGGCTTTACGATTTTTAATTTGCAAACGGAATAGAATTTTGAGAATCCACTTTTACCATGTGTCTTAGAATCATATATCTACGTTAGGGTATTTTTGGGGATTTTTCTGAATTTATCGAAAACCGGCCAAACCGGTACCGGGCGACATCTTTTAGAATTTTTAATTTGCAAACCGGACTGACTTTCTTCAAACGTTTTCATATTATGTCTTAGGCTAATATTCTTTATTTTTTGTAATTTTTGGGCACCGATCGGAGCTAGCCAATTTTTGACCCCTTAAAATAATATTTATTAATTAAATCTTATTTAATTTCTTTCTTCCTTCTTTCTTTCTTTTTCTACAAGCTTCCTCTCCCACCGCCATTTCTCAACCGCCTTAACCCATCGCCTCAACTCTCTCTCTCTCTTCTCTTAAAAATCTCTCTCCCTCTCTCTTAATTTCGACTCTTTCTCTCTCTCTAAAACTTCTCTCCTCTCTTCTCTCTCTTTCTCTCTTTTCCCCCCACACTCTCTCCCTCTCTCTCTCTGTGCAGACCCAAAAAGGGGGACCCGTCGCAGGCGCCGCCGGCCGCCGCGCCTCCCCAAAGCCGGGCGCCGTCCCCCTCTTCTTTTTTTTATTTTTTTTTTCCTTCTTTTCTTCTTCTGTTCTCTCTTCTTCTCCTTCTACTGCACATCATCTTCCCCTCTCTTGCTCTCTCTCTCTCTCTCATTTCTCTTCTACACGCGGAGGGCGCCGCCGACCTGGGCCGCGGCGGGCGTCGCCGCCGGCCAGCCAGCCGGCGGCCAAGTGGTGAGCGATAGCAGCAGCTGTCGCTGCTGCTGTTGCTTTCTTTGTTGGGTTTGGGTAGAACCCAAACCCATTAAATCTAGTGGGTAATTGTGAAACCCACTAACCCAATAACCCTATTGGGTTAACACCCGTTAACCCAAATACCCATTTCACTTAAAGTTATGGGCTTGGGTCGTAAATCCAAACCCGACCCGTTAAAAGCCCAACCCGCATCCAAAACCCAATAAGGTAAATTGCAGAAAACCCCCTGTTACATTTTATTAATTGCATTTGAATTATTTTTATTTACATATTTAACCCATTTTGCTGATTTTTAGCGTTCGGGCGATATCGGGAGCATCCGGACTCCGATTTGGACGATTCTAGATCCGTTGCGATCGTGGGAAAGAGAGCTACCTTCCCATGACTAGTTTGTGAGTGTTTTTCTTTTATAAATTATATTTTCTATGTTTAGTGAAATTGATTGAAATTTTGATTATGGATAAGACGGTAACTATTAATTATTAACTTGTAATTATTGGAAAATCATTGTAATAGGAATAACCAATAATATTGTAAGGTATTTCCTGATTAAAAATAAATATAGGTGATGTAATAATAATAATAATAATAAACTGATGTAGACAACTCGGACACAGTCATCATACCTGCACAGCCACTGACACTCGGGCCACTACTTCACCATCTTCGTGGACACTATGATTTCATGTATTGTATCACAGTCAGAAACTATATGTGTAGACTGATCCACAGATACTCTATTACACTATATTGTCACTAGACATGCATGCTAGACACCGTCATTTCATGCACTGGTATCATCATTACACGGATACTGTAGTCAATGGACATGGTATTATATTATACATTGACCACTGTTATTACATGTACTAGTGATACACAGATATGTTACACGAATTATTGCTACACATATAGGTTCCACTGGTACACGGATATACCAATTCATGGAGTACCGCATATTATATTATTGTTATCATCGTTACATGGATGCTCGATACACAGTTATCTCATGCTCACACATCACTGTTACATATGCTCACCGCATAAGTATACATGCACGTATTGTTTATCTTCTTGTCATATGGATCCTCGTGCATATTACATGTATTATGCTTGTTTCCCATTACTGATACTGTTAGTCCCGTTACTGGATACATGAGCTGTTGATATGCAATGTGTGGACTTCCACAGCTATTGTTTCCCGTTTCCCGTTATCGTGTTTCATGCTATCAACAAAGCTCATGACATGTTATCATACTTGTTCCTGTTATACTGTATAGTGATAGATAATGAAGAGAACTTGGGTATGGGGAAGACTTGACGGTTGACTAGATCTTATCGGGTGGATGTCTGGATCCATTGTTTGTCCCACTGCAGGGGACGGGGTAGTGCTGGCTACCGTCTGTTACTCATGAACTCCCGTTTTTCGTTATTATTTTAGCTCATTGAGATTCCCGTTACATGTTATAGCCCTAGCGGGCTGGTCCTGGTCTCAGCAGCCATGGGTCTGATAAGGCCGTTGTCCCAGGTATGCACAGGATACACCCACCCGATAAGAGCTCCTCGACCATGGGTTTCCAATTAACATAATGAAACAGTATGCAAGTAACGTCGGGAAACACTTGTTATTTGGTCACTCTCTCTTTGGATAATGGTACCCGTAGGCCATGTCCGGATGGGTTCGACTGGAGTGCGGGCTCCAGTATGAACTGCCAGTGGTATGGGACACTGGAAGAGATTGATTAAAATACCAGGTGGTACTGATTGCTACTATTGTATAAATAACATGACTTGCCTGATACATGTTTACTATTGTATAGTTGTACTTGTTACTGTTCCTGATCATTTATCCGCTATCATGTTACCTGTATGATCGTTACTTTACCTGGTACATGTTACGCTTTCTGTGGTGACATACTACTCATGCACATGTATACGATGCATTGCATATATTCTGTTTTGCATTGCCTATATGCTGCCTAGACACCACATCGTAGTATGGTTATGTTGCATACTTCATCTACACGTTTATGTCCATCACATCATCACTATACAACTGTAGTTATTACTGTAGACATGACCGATGATAACATGCTAGGTAGTGCTGGTATTAAAATATGACATGATTATATTTTCTACTGCTTCTTATATACTATTATATGGTATCACTAGTATAACATCATGTATTATATATGTATCGTGCTTGTATTACTATTGTATATATTACTACCTCCTCCTTCATTTTACCACTCACTAGGTCGCTTTCTGACGACCCTGGGTTTGCGTGCCTAGGTTGGAGATCCGAGTTATCGTTCGGGCAACTAGTTCATTGGATTCACATAGTAGACTTTACCATCGAGATTCCTTCATAGGTATCTTTGTGCTTTGTTCCTGTTATCTCTTTTATTCCTGTATTTATATCTGTTATGATCATTAACCCCTTTCTACAGGTATTTTGTACTTATTTCCTGCTGGAACTCCTGTGTATATGGAGGTTATGTCCTGTACTGAGACTTAACGTACGCGTGAGGTTGTTTTCACCTCGCGTATGTACGTCGCCATAACGTCCCCGTACCTGCGGGATTGGGGCGTTACAGAGGCTGATGGGATCGGAGTTGACACATAGCCCAAATCCCTGCGAGTTCGATGGTAATAATCAGGGGTTTTCCCTTTCGGAACGAACGACCGGAGTAGGGTTCTCCTTCCCTTGCCGAAGTTTAACTCAGGACCATTTGTCAGATCATACCCATGCTTTCCATCATTCTGAGTATTTTTGGCTCATAATGGGTGAACTGAGGGGGTTCCTTCTCGCTTTCTGACTCTTCACGAGATATCAGCTCAGATTTGATTTGTCCGAAAAGGATTGATTTTTGGCCTTTGTGTCTGGTTAGAACCATGAATACTGATTCTTGCACATCACCGACATCTTGGTACATTTCAAGGGATGACTTTATTGGTACATGCATTGATGTCAGAGCATCCATTGCCGACCAAGGGTTATTATCCACTTCAGTACTAGTGTCTGATAGCACTGAATCAGAAGCGAGCACAGAAAAGTAAGTCAATTAACTCTTCATTAATATACCATCTGCCTACATCATTGGCGGTGTTATTAACATCGAGCTTATTAATACTCGTTACAAGTGGATCTAGTTCCCACATGCACTCTTCGTTCTCTGGCTCGGTGTCAGCTTCATTACCAGAGTCTGGCTTCTCTGGTTGTGGATTCTCGCTGTTTCCAAAGAGTCCTGGTACAGGAGGGAGTCTGTGAAATAGTTCTCTACCCCTTGAACGGATGCCTTTGGCTATCAACGTTCGGACTTTCCCACTTCCATCAATGTACTTTATAACTTGATGGAGAGTGGGGGGACGATGAAATTACAATGAATCCACGGTCGTCCTAGCAGCAAAATATACGAAGTGTCGGCGTCAATTATATAGCACGTCATTTCAGACTTTAGGTCCCCTATCTGGCATTTGAGCTTGATCTTCCCCATTGGGCGCGTACCATTGGTGTTGAAACCATAGATGGTAGTTTGGGTGGCGCTCAATTGGTGGGTAGGAATACCTAAATGTTGCATGACCCGGCGAGGCATAATGGTCAACGCGGACCCTAGATCTATCTGAATGCGGCTTACTTCAGATGATCCAATGTACCCTGTGAAGTATAGGGGTCGATCATGTTTCCCTTTAACCTGCATACCATCTGCCGTGAAGGTGATACAGGAGCATTTTGGGAAGCATGGAGGTAATCCTCTACATCTTCCTCTCGTGGTCCAGCCGGGTGGTACCTGGGTCATGAAAACCTCAGCATTAGCTAGAGCCTCTCTTAAAGCTTCTCTGGTTGACTTTGACATCCTCAAGAGCTCGTAAAGAGTGATTCTGACCGGGATATTGGCCAGTTGAGCCAGGATGTCAAAGCGGTAAGGTGTTGTGGATCCTTCCGCATTGTCCTTTGAGAGAGCTTTAGAAAACTGAAGCTCTTTCTGCCTCTCCACGGGTTGTTTCGTGGAGGGCTTAGCTGACTCTGTAGTGGGTTTAGGAGGGGTTGCTACCATTTCGTCATACTTTTTCAAATATGACTGGCCCGAATGAGTTTCTACCACAAGTTGATTGGGTTCTACGGTGAGAACTATTGTTTCCTCTCTGAATCAGTCAGTGAGGGAACATCTGTTTCTGCTTCTCGAGAAGAAACGCACACCACATTACAGGACGACGAAGCCTTCGCCTTGCCTTTGGACCTACTGCTGGTAACAGTGGTCCATTGCTGGCCATCCACGAGGTCGGGATGAATCCATATAACTTCCCCCCGAGGTGTGGGGACAGGTACAAGTCCCTTCTCTTGCTAATGGTGTGGGTCTATATTGATCATTCTTAGTTCCCCTTTTGGGATGGGGACTATTCCAGAGTGTGTTGGAGGTTGTCTTCCAAACGGGAGGAATGATGTCATATTGGCCATCACTTTCTTCTACTCTGGACAAAGTTTTAAAACCTCTGCATCAATCAGAGCTTGAAGGATGTCTTTGAAGACATAACAGCTCTTGGTGGGGTGTCCCAGCATCCTATGATACAAGCAGTAGTTGGGATTATCAGTTTTATCGACTTCTTCAGGACGTCTAGCTTCGGGAAGCTTCAATCTGTTGCTCTTGTTAAGTAATTTGAACAGCGAGTCAACATGTTCGTCCTTGAAGGAATACTGCTTACTGGCGCGCGGCTGACTTGAAGAGCCACTTCCCTTGACCGGTTGAGGTTTGATAGGGGATTGGTTTCTGTCACCAAGTTATCCTTCCTTTTTGTTTGAAGGGATGCATCTGGCGTACGCCTTGTCGACCTTTCGGGTCTGGGCTTGTTTCTTCTGCCCTAACCTTGGCGATAATTCTTCAGCCTGTTCACCTTACTGGACCAATTGTTTCCAGGTGCGGCTTTCAGCAACTCCTATTTGGGCGAGGAACGAAGTTTGTAGATTGTGGCGGTATGTTTTCTACCAGGGTGACCTGGGTCATACCGCTAGGACATCGGAGTGCTACATTCCGAAATCTTTCTACAAATAATTTGACGGACTCCCCCTTTCGCTGCTTTGTAGCAAAAAGAGTAGGCATTGTGACCTCTGAGTCGTCTTCAAAAAAGCGTGTTAGGAATAGCTTCTCCAAATTATCCCAATTTTTAATGGAGCCTTCTGGGAGCTTCATAAACCATTCAAAGGCGAGCCCTTTTAGGGTGCTGATGAACAAGCGTGCCAAGATAGAATCGTTATCTACCACGTTCCCCGTCTGAGACTTAAAGTAGTAGATATGTTGGTTCGGTGACCCTTTGCTGTCGAATGATTGGAGGGTCAGAGCTTTGAACTTGGAGGGTATGGAACAAGGTCCCACTCGACCGGATATAGCCGGATCACTCTGCTTCTTGGAGGCCTTTCCAATTAGTAAGGGCTCGAGACGTTGCTCTAATTGATTCATTCTTTTAGAATGAATCCCTCCATGGTCCTGGTTGTCTTTCCCCTTAGATGAGGATTTAGACGAGTCAGAAGTAGATTGCTCTTTCTTCTTGATATGCACAAAGATGAGGTTTCTCCCTCTTTTCGTTTGCCTTTAGACTTTTTAGAGGAGGCTTTGTCAGTTGACTTCCTCTTGTCTTCAAGAAATTGTGCCAGCATCAGTTTGAGAGAATCGATGGATTCTTGTTGAGCACGAATCATCTCAAATTATTCCCTCTGGACCTGGGCTTGTTGCTCAAAGCACCTGGCCGTCTCCTCAGGAGTATTTGTCATGTATATAAAGGCTTCCTCTTCTATGGAAGAGTTCGAAGCCTGTGACTCTGCAACAGCAGAATGTGAGTCATTTACTTCAATGCCCGAGCCAGGGCACTGTAATTGATCGGGGCAATCACTCCAGTCTGAGTGCGAGTATACCGGTACACTCCTCCTGTTCCGTGTCGGACTCGTCAGAGCTGACCACTGGTTATTTTCCCTTACTTCTGCTTTTCATGTTTGCTGTGATTTCAGGGTACTCAGTATCAGAGAAGGTCCTCCTTCTATGAGAGCAATTTCTTTTGGTTGATCGGGGAGCTAGGGTCGACCGTCTGAATATAGACCGTCAGCTTGCACGTGAACTGCAACTGCACTCAGAGAGCATTGTGATAAGCCGTTTACAGCAACACGATGGAGTGATCAGATTAGCACTTCTCTTCCTGTCAAATAATCTCTTAGATCCGTGGGAGAGGATCGAAGAGATTAGCCTAGGATTGTCGAGGGCTTTTCAACTTGCGAGAGTTCTCCTTGCTTCACAAAGCTGAGACGCAAGGTTCTGAGACATGGAGCTCATGAACGCAGCTCTCACGTTGTGGCTCTGAAACGCGAGTCTGGGTCTCTGCTAAGAAGAGATGCGACTCTCGCATTGTCGATTGTCGCATCTGGGTAGAGATGCTTGTGAAACGCAGGCTTGCTGGGTCCCACGTATAAATGCAGAGGCGCGGGTCTCTTGTCTTTGATGAAGAGCATGGACTTCGCGTTGCTGCTTGTGGGTTTGGAAAGCGGCATTTCAGAAACGCGAGCTTGGTGAATCTCATGTTAGGTTGTCAAACGCGGACTTCACGTGTCTGACATGGTTCAGAAGAGACGCGGGCTTGAACCTCGCGTCCTACCTTTGTTGGACAAACAATTGTTCTAACTTGTAGTTGACACGCACGCCGTCTCTATTGCCGCTCAGCATTCCGGTTACGTCGTGTTGGTTGATGGGAACCCCCGGTAACCTGGCGCTGAGAAAGGGGATGGACAGGCTGAACATCAGGAACATTAACACGCGGGTCTCCTGGGAGACGTTGACGCGGGCGTTACGTATGATGCGATTAGCCACGACATCCTTCTCACTAGTCGCGTTTGAGTGGATCTCAGAGCGGACTCGAGAGCGAATCCCCGAAGAGACTTTGTGGTAGACCGGCGCCTTAGGGCTCTTGGAGCCGGAAGAGAGGAACTCTTAATACTTCGCCTGGTCAAACTCCACGACAAGTGATTCGACCGTTTTTTCCATATAGGTGATGTCACCTTGCGCCACAACTTGCTCATCAGTGGAGAAAGTAGTCCCCAGCGAAGTCGCCATCTCTTATTTGTTGGGAGAAATTCGTGTAAAAATTCCTTGAATCAATGAAGAATACAATGAATCAATACTCCGACTACAAGGGAGAGAAGATGTTTACTCTTGAATCTTCCCTTTGTTTAGTGCTGGGTTCTTGATGTGGCGGTGAAAAGTGAATCTTGTTTTCGTTGACCGGGTGAACGTCAGGACCTCTCTTTGGATTGCAGACGGAGTAACACAGCTCCTGTCCACGAAGAATCGCAAAGAGATTGTAGGCAACGACAAACTTGTACGCAGCAAGTTGTTAGAAGAGTTGAACTCTCTCTTTCTTTCAGTGGAGGTCTTGGCGCTTCTACATCTCACAACCGAAATTCTTTTTTACCAAGAATTATCCGATCAACCGACCCCTTCTCCATAGCATACGTGGTTATTTATAGAGGTTTCGGGGGGTGAACGTGTCCCCTAAAAACTCTCCATAATAGGGGTTAACTCCCTCATTACGTGGGCAGTAATTGACCCAATAACAAGGGCAGTTATAACCTAGACGCGGGTTTTGAGCCTTGCACCTTGTTGCTGAAGTAATATTGAGACGCGGGTTTGATCCTCGCATCTTGGTGCTGCAGTGATGCTGAGACGGGGTTTTAACCCTCGCGTCTTGGTGCTGCAGTGATGCTGAGATGCGGGTTTCGACCTTCGCGTCTTGGTGCTGCAGTGATGCTGAGACGTGGGTTTCAATCTTCGCGTCTTGGTGCTGCAGTGATGGCTATGATTAGCCTGCGTCTGGAGTTTGGACTCTGCTTTTTGATGACTTGTCTTTAGTGATTTTTTAGACAGCCTACAGTGATAATGCGACGATCTCTTCAGAAAGAAATTTCCTACTATAACTTCAGAAGTTTATTAGTGATATCGGGATGTGTCATCTGTGAGATTTATGAGGAACTATTCTTGCTAACTTGAGAGGGAACCTACAGACTGTACTTTTTTTTCTTACTATGATTTTGTCCCATAAGATTTTCCTAGTAAGATTTTTAACGAGGTAGCATAGGACACGTATGCAAAGATGATGCACACTTTTTTTTTCGTTATGATTTTATCTCACTGAGTTTTTTCGTAAGGTTTTTAATGAGACATCATAAATGGTGGGTATTCAAGGGGGGAGTGTATGAAAGCAAAATATGGTGGCTGCCCATTAACCATGCGTAGTAATATTTACTGTGCTATGACGTAAGCGATGATATCAATATGTAAATAGTGATTGCATGGAACCCAGAATTTCACTATAAATAGACACTTTCTAATTCATTTATATGTATGTGGCGCCCCGATCCCGCAGGTACGGAGACGTCACTATGACGTATATACGCGGTCAGAGATACCCTTACGTATATACGCTAAGCATCAGTACAGGTAAGAATCAGAGTGCGAAAGCATAGTGGTAATATACATTCCATCAGAAAAGTACAAGTACATAGTCATCACAGAGAGTGATACAATATTACATGAATATTACATCACTAGAAGATATAAAAAGTACAATACATGAAGGATATACATAATAAAAAGCTGAGAGATGCTCACGAGCAGCAAGGGAGGCCCCGAGAGCCATTCAGGAGAGGAACTGGGTGGAAGAGCGCGCGATGACCAAGCTTCTGCTACACCGTGTTCGCCACGGAAGGATCCGCTGCGCACTCTGATCAGCTCCAGCAAGGCCACCAAGGTCCAGGTTCTAGAATCTGGACATAAGAATCCAGAGTTGTAAGATGCAACCTCGCGAGTACATAGTAAAGCCAAGTTGCGTGCATAACAGGTACACGTGTACATGAAATGTGTATCGTGAATATAAGCACATATGAACATGAAATGAGACAGTATGTAAAGTAACTACAGGAAAATCAGTTATACAAACCCACATTATCGATTCGTGAGATTAGTACGTCGAAGGAATAATCCAAACAAGAAAACCCTCATATATATACCCTATACCTCATGTTACTGTAATCTGAGTTTATATAACCTGATTTTGCCTTCACAAAACATAATAATGAAACAGTATGGAAGCAATCAAGTAATCCAAAAAGATAGCACAGATATAAGAAGTGAGCAGTGTAGATCAAGTGTATAGCTACTCATATATCAGGAGCATGTTATTATTAAGTTATTAAGACTCATCTGATTTGTATACATCGGTATGTGTCCATCCCATATATCTCAGCATACAGACCAGAGAGTAAGTTATTGAAAACTGATGGAGATTGACGAACCAAGTTTAGAATGGGTCCCGTACATACCGGGACAACGGTCAAGGAGTATTCGTTGCTGAGCCAGAATGTACCGCTAGGTACCGGACTTATTATACGCCCGAAAGGAATAAGATGTCAGTGCTCCTACAGGAATAGGCCCAGGGGCTTATGGCACAACCGGCAGGCAGGGGAGTAGGGGTACCAGTACACCCCATGGAGGCGCCTGGTGGCCTCCAGGTCGAATCTAAGTATATGGCCGTTCGACACTATAAGACCTTCATAAACATGGAGACTATATCGGTACTCATCAGTTCCCCCATCCCGATATAAGTTGTCTAATTATTAGAATTTGTCCGGTGATAATGTCCACAAGGTGTTCATAGTAATCCTATATTCATGGTTATCCTATTACGGGAATCAACAGGAGTATAGTATCAGGAGCCACCATTTTCCAAGGGTCAGGAATACAGGAGTTCAGGAGTACAGGAGTTCAGGAGTACCAAATGTCTGGTAACAATATAATAATCAAGTCCCCATAAAAGTGATAATCATGAATATGCAAAGGAATACAGGTGTCCGATGTAAGCATGCATCAGTCAGGTGTCACAATATCAGGTCAAATATATTAGTACCAGGGGATAGCATGTCAAATAAGTAATACACGTCAACCATCAAGTATAGCATGGTAAGTACCGGTATCAGATATCAAGTGATAAGTGTAGTATAGCAAGTACCGGTGTCAGATCAAGTGATAAGTGTAGCATGGTGATTGAGGCAAAACCTGCACACAAAATAAAGAATTTCAGATTTAAGAATAAAGATGTGCAAGTGCTCAATCTTACCGCTATAGCAAGTGGCTATGCGGGTCGTGATCCACAAGGAGGGTTTGCGATGAAAGCGTTCAAGGTTCTTTATTGAAATCTTTATGAACACAAAACGAATGTTCTTCTTTGTTTTTTTAGAAATAAAAAGGAAAAAGAATTATGTTAAAGTTAGAAAGAAAATGGTAGAATGAGAAAGTGGAAAAGAATGGAGAATGACTATTTATAAAGAAATGGGAAAAGAGAGATTTGGGAGATGTAGTGTTGGTGATTTAATTTACAGAAATAAAAGAAAAGAAATAAAAACAATTACTTACCTTCTTTTCACCAAAAGCTTACCTTGAGTCTTTAGCGACGATGTTACCTTGAAGTGGAGGCAATCAGCGCATAGCCCATAAGAGTTGAGTATTGGTCTCTTCCACATTACATCATCAAGACAACTCAAGCATGAAATGATACAGAGAGAGACTCAATTCCATCGTCATGAGCTATCGGTGGCACTCGTAAAGGCAAGGCTCTTTCGATGCTTTTAGACTCACTTGAAAGACAATTGTACCAAAAGAAAAGTAAAGTAGAAAAGAAGGAGAAGAAGAAAACTAAAACGAAGTACATACAAAGAGAGATTACAGATTTGATTTCATAACGATAAAAGAAAAGAAAGAAACCTACACCGGTGTCACTCTCAGCTCAAGCTTCATCTTGTTCTTCTATGAAAGTCTGATCTCCTTTGATTACATAAGTTAAAACGAAAAATTACATGAAAAGAAAAACAAAAACCTACACTAAAAAATGAAAAACTAGTCTAAATCCTATCTCTGCATGGTCGTCCCATTTTCAGTGACATTACTGGCCTTTTATTGGCAAAAACCCAACCTACAGGATCCCGGGGAGATCGGGGGAGCAAACGCTCCCCCTAAGGGTCTGTTTGGTTGTCGTAACTGGCCGTAATTCGTAGTTGTAATGGTAAAGTCTTTTACAATTGTAAATGAGTTACATGTATGTAAATTTTACAGTGTTTGGTGATAATATAAAATTGTAAAGTGGGAAGTGTAATGTACTTTACGGTGTTTGGTTGTCGTAATGTATAAGTTGTAAGTGAAAAAGTTGACCACAAATTAATTATTTGGTGATTTTAAAAGTTTTAATACTGCAAATAAATATAAAAAAGTTAAATATTAAAAAATTTTAAAATTAATATTAAAAAATATTACAAATTTGTATGACCACAAAATTAACTGTAACTGGGCTGTAAGTGAGTGGTAACTGGGTTGCAAGTGAGTGTTAGTGAGTTACATAAGTCTTTTACGAATTACGATCCAAACAAACGCTATAGTTGTAACTGGGTAGTAAGTCATTTACGAATTACAGAGTTTTACGCGAAACAAATGGCCCTTAACTCCACAACCAAGCCGCGAAAACGCGGCTTTGGCCGCGTTTCCGCGGTCAGGGTGTGGCCAGGTGGCCACACCCTGTTAGTGGGTCTCCCCGACATCTCGTTCTGTCTTTATCTGGGTTGGATTTGCAGTTTAGCTCCGAGATTTTGAAGAAATGGCCGTTGATCTTTACTTCAACTGATCGATTCTGAGAGGATTCTTCTCAACCAGTTTTCAACCTCTAATTTTGCCCTGATTCAGTGAGCTCGAATTAATTCTGATTTAATTCAGAATTTTGGTGGGCTTTTAGGCTCATTTCTCTTCATCTCCTTAAAGAATGGGCCTGCAAATAAATTAAACAATTAATTAGGACAATGCAGATTTTATTCTATAATAAGTATGAAAATATGTTACTAAATATGCAACATTAGCGACCAATCACATGGAAAGTACCGATGTATATATATCAGGGTCAGGTAAATAATATGTCGGTGAGAATCACAACATCAAATATTAGGTATCAATTGGTCACATAACATGGTGCAGGAGAACGATATAAACATTTCAAACTCTTCACAATCATTTTTATAATAATAAAAATTTATTTTTTAATTAGCTATGCGAAGCGAGTAAAGCGGGAGCAGATCTAGACATACCCAGTATAATACCGGTTCGACAAAGTATAATAATGGCCGGAAGCTATCTATAAAAGCACGATGGTAATAAAGGAAGAAATGTACTCGCCTAACACCGGAATGAAAATACTGAGAAAAGTCCGAGAAATCTGTGAACCCGTGCGAGCAAGCCACTAACCCATAAATTTATATTAAAATATATAAATATAAATATTTATATAATTATTAGAGAGGGAATGAGAGAGGGGAGAGAGAGGGGAGAGAAAGTTGTAGGAAGGAGAGAGAGAGAGAATAAGGTATTTTTAGAAAGGAATTAGGAATTAAAATAGGAGGGGTATTGATTGTAAATATGGGGAAGTAATTTGGGGTGAGGTGGAGGGTATTTTAGGGAAGTGGAAAGTGGGTTTATTTTGGGAAAGAAAGAGAAAAAAAAGAAAGAAAGAAATGAAGAAAGAAAGAAATGGAAAAAGAGAAGGAGCGGGTGGCCGGCCACCGCCGACGCTGGGGGAGGGACGATGCCGCGCGACTGCCCTAGGGGAGGGAAGGATTTGGGGTTGGGTGTGTTTGGTGGTTGTTGTGTTTGGTAAAGTAGGTTGTGGTGGTGGTTGGTGGTGGTGGTGGTTATGGTGGTTGTGGTGGTTATTGGAGGTGGTGGAAGTTAGAGGGGAGGAGAAGGTGATGATGGGGTGGTGGAAGTGGTGGATTTGATGGAGATGGTGGTGAATTTTAGAGGAGGAAGAGAGAGGTGGGTGAGGTGGGTTTGGATGGGAGTTGGAGTGGTGTTGGAAATTGGAGGATGGGTGGAGTGAGGTGGGATGTGGAAAGGAGGTGGGGGTGAGTGGGGGGCGGTGGGAGAGGCGGGGAAGCGGTGGTGAAGGTGGAGGCGACGGTGGTGAAGTGGGATGAGTTGGTTTTGTTTCGAAGGAGATAGAGTTGAAATGAAATGAAAAGGAGAAGATGAAGAAATGAGAAGGGAGAAGAGAAAGAAATTTATAGGGAAAGAAGTAGGGGGAAAAATGAGTAGGGATAGGGGAAGGGTGGGCTGCTGTTGCAGCCCATCAAGAAGCTGCAGGGGGCTACAGGCAGCGGGGAGCAGTGCATGGGAAAGTCAAAAGGGAAGAAAAGAAAAGAAAGGAAAGAAGGAAAATAAAGGAAAAGGAAAAAAATAAGGAAAAAAAAAGAAAATAGTAAAAAAATTTATTATTAAATATTTAATTTATTAAAATATCTGGGAGCATAAAGTAGGAGAGTAGAGAAGGAAAAAGTATGAAAAGAAATTGTCGGTAACTAATATTATTATTTTAATAGGACAAAACTTTGACTTTTTCAGAAACATTCCAAAAAATTCTCAAAAATAGAAAATATTATTTTAAGATGTCTAGTGAAATCATATTCGAGAAATTAATGTAGTTTTTAAATTAAAAATCTTAGAATCTTCCAGCGATACTGGCCGACACCAAAATCGGTGAAATTTTAATAAATTTAGAAAAAATCTCAAAAAATGTATTTAAGTAGAAAATAAAATTCTAAGAAGTAATGTAAAAGCCGTTATGAAAATTCAATTCCGTTTAAAAAACTAAAAATATAGGAATCAGTTTCAACTAAAAATCCGGGAATCAGTTTCAACTAAAAATCTGGGAATCAGTCAGCGATGCCGACCAACACCAGTTTGGAGATTTTGCAGAAAAATTTTGAAAAATTTCAGAAAATCATGAAAAATCTAAAATATTAGAAAACAATGTCTGAAATTGAAATTGGTCAAATCAGACTAGCAGAAAGGTCAAATCGGGCTACAGGCTTGTATCGAGTTCCCGGTCCGGGTCAGGGCTTACTCTAGATCTAAGAATCCAGATCCGATACCATAAACATGAGAAATCACAATTTAAAACAAATACTGGAAGAAAATGTAATAATACGATCAAAAAAGTCAGGACACTTATCTGGGTACGTATCCCGAGAACGGTGTGCTACAATCTACCCACCTAACAAAAATTTCGTCCTCGAAATTTTGATAAGAAGGAAGATGAACATGGAAGAGATTACAGTCAACGATGATAATATGATAAAGAGTGAAGGGTAAGAAAGATTACCAACTCAGGACACAAAATATCTGAGTTGATCGAAGGAATGACGGGAAGAAGCTGAAAAGATAGAAAGGTCTCAGGATCAAGAAAAAGAGTGCGAGGAAGGAATAGATAACACCGTACTTGCGATTGGAATGTATATTCAAGACTCATGCTTTCCAGCTGCACATTAATACATCATTATCTGCCAACTGCTTGTACTGAGGATGTTAGAACCTAGGCTCTGATACCACCCTGTGGTGCCCCGATCCCGCGGGTACGGAGACGTCACTGCGATATATATACGTAGGTCAGAGATACCCTCACGTATATACGCTAAGCATCATTACAGGTAAGAATCAGAGTGCGGAAGCACAATGGTAATATACATTTCAACAGAATAGTACAAGTACATAGTCATCACAGAAAGTGATACAATATTGCAGGAATATTACTTCACCAGAAGATACAAAAATACAATACATGAAGGGATATATATATAATAAAAGCTGAGAGATGCTTATAAGCAGCAAAGGAGGCCCCGAGAGCCAACCAGGAGAGGAACTGGGAGGAAGAGCTACAGTGATGACCAAACTTCTGCTACACCCTGTTTGCCACGGAAGGATCCGCTGTGACTCTGATCAGCTCCAGCAAGGCCACAAAGGTCCGGGCTCTAGAATCTGAACATGAG